>JNEM01012368.1:0-10629 GCA_000697335.1 Conidiobolus incongruus B7586
TTTTTAGATATATTTTAATTTATTTTATACTCTTTAGTTTATTTTTCAAATTATATGGAATTTATTTTATATTTGAATTAATTAATTACAATTTATATTTTAATATATATAATAACATTATATATCTAATATTAAAATATTATAATAATTTTTTGATTAAAATTAAAATATTATTTTTTTAATATATTTTTCAATTTTAAATAATAGCCTTTTTAGCTTTGAACTGATAAATTTAATAATAAATTATAATTTAAAATTATAATTTATTTTTATAAGTACTTTATATACCTTATATAATTTTATAATTTTAATAAATAAACTTTTGATATCTATTATATATTTCAAGAATAATTAAATTTAATAGTTAATTTTTAAACAAAATAGTTTTAAATGAATATATATATATAATAGAAAATATAAATTTTTCTTATATATTTTAAATGAAATTTATTTTTCAAATCTAACTATATATTTGAAAAATTAAAAATTATATAATTTACCATTTTTTCCTAATATTAATAAATAGCGTAAATTGAATACAAATTATAATTTCATTTTTAAGTTTAATTGAATATATATATATATATATATAATATATTTGAAAAATTGATTATCAGAGTTGTCATTATAATGATTAATCAGATATTATAAATTCTCAAGTATTATGATAGTTAATATATAGTTAAATTTTTCAAACTAAGTCAATTTGATACAAATCAATAAACATAAAAACTAATATCGTTAAAGTTATATAAAAATTGATAGGAAATGATAATTGTTAAGTATTAGATATAATATATTAAAATTTTCCTTTCAAAATTGCTGAAAAAAATAAAAATTGAATCATTGTTATAGCGATAATATAAAAAACAAACTTATGAACATACACACTAAAAGACTTATGGTTAATTGTTGAACAGTTTTGGATTAAAAAGATAATGAAATAAATATTACTATTGACTATTTTCTTTCTAACCTACAGTTACCCTTTCCAGAAAATAACAATATTAATCAATTTAATAGTTGAAATATTCCTCAAATCAATATATATAGTTAAACAGTATTTGAATACCAGATTTTTGAAACCTTTAGTAGTAGCAGAAAATTACTTAAATTGTAATTATTAAAATTAAATTAAACTCGGATATTATGAATTAAATTATCAATCAACTAATAAGATATGGTTAATTGGCGTATTGCTAATGAATTGATTTTATGTAATTTAACTTGAAGTAGAGTGGCTTATTTGGCATTATTGAAAATAGTTTGAATGCTAATCATAAACTTAAATGATTGGAATCTATTGTTCTTCATAATATTTTTCAGAATTCAAATGAACAATAAAGATTTTCAATAGCTCAATAATGGAACAATATTAAAATCAATCATAAAAAAACCTAATAAATTAAAACAAATATATCTACAAAACTTGAATAATAATGGATTTATCAAAAATAGGTGCGAAGTTGCACAGCCATAAATCCAAATTATTACTATTTCAATTAATGAGAAAGTTTAAAATAATATCTCAGCCAATTAAATAACTGGATTTAGAATTAGATTTTTAAAATTTATTAAGCGGGTAATGAAAAAAAATAATGATGATTTCATTGTTTATTTATTTTTTAAAATTATTCCATAAATTTTAAATACTCTTTAAAAAACAACACACTAGATTATTTAAATATATTAAATAGCTAATATATATGTTTAAAATTAAATAATTAATGGATCATATTTTTTACAGTTTGTTGTTTTTAATTGAAAATTAATTGATAATTCATCAATTTTCTTGAAAATCATATTTGTGACTAACAGTTATTTTGATAAATGAATTAATATATAGTTTAATTTTTAAAAATGATTTAAACACAAAATTCATTCAAAATTGTGATAATTCAAGTTAAGCTAATTTGATTTATTTAAAGTATAAACAAATAATAATAAAATGGATATTTAAACAATGAATTTTGTTCATATAAATTTAATAGCAATAAAAGGCCAAATTATAAGTTGAATAAAGGGAAAAATGGATGCGCTTTGCTCATCATAGCAGAGAAGTGACAGAGTAGATTGTATGAATATCGGATAAAGTGAATAAAAAGGTGTAATTTAACTGCGTAAGATTTTGAAACAAGTCAAAATGATACTTGAGGTTAATTTGAATGAAAAAGAAACACTATTACAAAGAATATAATTGGACAATTTGATTAAATTTACTCAATGTAAGGCAATAAGGAATAATTGCAAAAATATAAAATGAAATGGGAATCGAATTCAATTGGAGAATTTGGGAGGTTTTAATTACCCCAACTGCCATTTTTTATTGATTCACTCATCTCAGCTAATCGTTAATTGAGCAACCAATTCATTTATAAACAAGTTGGATTCTAAAAAAATTTCTACCATTAATTCTTCTAGTTCTTCTAGAGATAATTGGGGCTTATTTAGCACTGGGTCTCAACAACCAGAATTTTCTCACACTGCACTAGCTCCCAAATTACATTATAGGAATTCTGATTTATCGAGTGTCATAGATTCAATGTCACCAGTAACATCAGAATCAAACATCACGGGGATGTATGAGATGACTCCCACTCCCCTATTAGCCTCATCCAGCACCGATTCGCCACCTAAAAAATCATTTAACCTTAAAGATACTATATATAATATTAAACAATCGGTTATTAAATTTGTTAAAAGAAAAAAGCCCAGTATTCCAAGAGATGTGCCAATCAATAACCCTAATTTCCCTCAAAATCAAAAGTTTGTCTCTAATAGAATATCAACTTCTAAATATAATTTTGCTACTTTCCTTCCAAAATTTTTATTCGAACAATTCAGTAATTATGCCAATATTTTTTTCTTATTCACTTCGTGTATTCAGGTAAATTTTATATTTATTAAAATTAAAAATATAATTTATTTTTTAAATAAATTTATTGTTTTAAATAATATTGTATTAAACTTATTTTTTTAAATAGCAAATTCCCGGTATTACTCCCACTTCTAGATATACTACCGTTATCCCTTTAGCTATTGTTTTACTTTTCTCAGCTTTTAAAGAAATAATTGAAGATTCCGTAAGATTATATATCTACAATTTTATAATTCTTTTTTTTCTCTAATTTTGTATTTAGAAAAGACACCGTAGTGATGGTGAAACAAATGCTAGAATAACTAAAGTTTTAAGAAACGGACAATTTGAAGAAACAGCTTGGCGCAATTTAAAAGTAGGTGATATTGTCAGAGTCGAAAATGGAGAAAGTTTTCCAGCAGATCTTGTTCTATGGAGTAGTAGTGAACCTGAAGGTTTATGTTATATTGAAACTAGTAATTTGGATGGGTAATTTTTGTTTAGATTACATTATTAACAATTCTCTTACTTTTTTATTCAATAGTGAAACTAATCTTAAAGTAAAGCAAGCTTTACCAGAAACTGCTGGATATATTTCTCCTTCTCAAATTTCACAACTCAAAGGTTCTCTTTTGAAAACAATATACTACTCATGATAAATTCTCTAAACTCTCTCATTTAGGTCATATTAAATCTGAAGGACCCAATGATAGTTTATATACTTATACGGGAACTCTTGTCATGGAAACGCCCACTGGTGAAAAGCAATATCCTTTAGATCCAGTTCAAATCCTTCTTAGAGTATTTTATTATTATTTTTATTCAAATTATATTTTATTAAGTATTATTTAGGGAGCTATGCTCAGAAACACTAACTGGATTTACGGATCAGTCATTTTTACTGGGCACGATAGTAAACTGATGAGAAATGCTAATGCTGCTCCTGTTAAGATCACCAATGTTGCTCGAATGACTAATATTCAAATCGCGTTCTTATTTTTAATTTTGTTAATTTTATCTATTTTTTGTTCTGGTGGATATTTCTACATTCAGGTAAATTCAACTGAGTGAATTTGTTAAATTTTACTAAATTCTAAATAGGTCTACCAACAAAATACGACCACTTACTTATATTTGGATACATATCCCGCATGGGTGCAATTTGGAAGAAATATTTTGACTTTTATTATTTTGTTTAATAACTTGATTCCCATTAGGTAGCTATTTATTTTTATTTGTAAATGCGAGTTTTGCTAAAAAATCTTTTAGTTTGATCGTTACATTGGAATTTGTAAAGTTACAACAAGCTGCTTTCATTAACAATGATTTGGATATGTATTATTCAAAGACTGATACTCCGGCGTTAGCTAGAACTAGTTCTTTAGTTGAAGAACTTGGACAGGTATATTTATAATTTAAAATTGACCTTTATTTTACTTATTGATTATTTCAAGATTGAATATATTTTTTCTGACAAAACTGGAACTTTAACATGTAATCAAATGGAGTTTAAAGAGTGTACCGTTTATGGAACTGCATACGCGGAAGTTGTTGATACTAACCGTCAATCTAAAGTTGAAGGACAAGATGATACTCATTATGATTTTAAGACTATGTTAAATAGGATGAAAGAAAATAATGAAGCTGCCAGATATCTTAGAGAATATTTTACTTTGTTATCTGTCTGCCATACTGTAATACCCGAAACAAATAGTGAGACTGGTAAAATTACCTATCAAGCCGCTTCTCCTGACGAAGGTGCTCTCGTTGAAGGTGCTGCTAAATTAGGGTTCGAGTTTGTAACACGTCGTCCTAGAACCATTAACGTTAATATTTTTGGTGAAAATCTTGAATATGAGGTTTTGAACATATGTGAATTTAACAGCACCAGAAAAAGAATGTCTACCGTCGTAAGAACTCCAGAGGGTAAAATTAAACTTTATTGTAAAGGTGCCGATACTGTTATTATGGAAAGATTAGCTAAGTCAGGAAATGATATTGTGGAAAAAACTTTATGCCATTTGGAAGAATATGCTTGTGAAGGTCTTCGAACTTTATGTATGGCTACACGTGACATTTCTGAAGAAGAGTATAATGCTTGGAATGAAAAATTCCAAGCTGCCGCTACTACTTTGGTTAATCGTCAAGACGAGTTGGACAAGGTCGCTGAATTAATTGAAAAAGATTTAATTTTATTAGGATCTTCAGCAATTGAAGATAAACTTCAAGATGGAGTTCCTGAAACCATTTATACTTTGGCCCAAGCAGGTATCAAAATTTGGGTCCTTACCGGTGATCGTCAAGAAACTGCTATCAATATCGGTTATAGTTGCAAACTTATCCAAGAAAATATGAGCGTCGTCATAGTGAATGAAGAAACCCTCATCGCTACCAAACAGTTGCTCCAAACAAGACTTGATGCCTTAGAAAGTGGAAAAGATAGAGAAAATGGAGTAGAACAAGTTGTATTGGTCATCGACGGTGCTACTTTAAAGCATGCCCTAGACAAAGAATGTGATAAGCTCTTCTTTGACCTTGCAACTCAATGTAAAGCTGTTATTTGTTGTCGTGTATCACCACTTCAAAAGGCTTTAGTTGTTAAATTGGTTAAACGCTATTCAGAATCCATTCTTTTAGCTATTGGTGATGGTGCCAACGACGTTTCTATGATTCAAGCTGCTCATGTTGGTGTTGGTATTAACGGTATGGAAGGTTTACAAGCCGCTAGGAGCTCCGATTTTGCAATTAGTCAATTTAGATTCTTAAAGAAGCTTTTACTCGTTCATGGTGCTTGGAGTTATCAGAGACTTTGTAAATTGATTTTATATTCATTTTACAAAAATATTGCACTCTATATGACTCAGTTTTGGTACACATTTTATAATGGATTCTCTGGACAAACTGTTTATGAATCATGGACCAATACATGCTACAATGTGCTCTTTACAGTTTTACCACCACTTATTATCGGGTTTTTTGATCAACACTTGAATGCTAGATTACTTGACAGATACCCTGAGATGTATAAAATCGGTCAGACAAGGCAGCTGGTAATTATTTAAATTGTTTTTTTAATATTTATGTGTTAACTTGTTTTTAGTTCAATGTTAAGACTTTCTGGGCATACACATTTAATGCCATATTTCACTCTGTTCTCTTATTCTTTTTAATTATTTTATCTTTTTACTGGGATTTCGCTTTCCCATCTGGAGTTACTGGTGGGTATAGCTTCATGAGCGTTGTTTTGTACACTTCAGTTCTAGTAACTGTTTTATGTAAAGCTGCTTTGATTACTGAGTAAGTTTTAATTTTATAATTAATAATTTTATAATATGCTAATGATTGTTTCATAGTAATTGGACCAAGTATACATTTATTTCCATTCCTTTATCACTATTTATTTGGTTCATTTTCTTCCCTATTTACGATGTGATTGGTTCTGCGCTAGTAATATCATTCGATTATATTGGCTTACCAAGTGTTACTTATGGATCTGGATTCTTCTGGCTCATGATCATCTTAATGCCTGTCTTGTGTCTCTTACGTGATTACATCTGGAAGTATGTGCTTAGAATGTATCGCCCAAGATCGTATCACGTCGTCCAAGAGATTCAAAAGTTTAACATTCCAGATTATCGTCCCAGAATGGAAAGATTTCGTAAAGCTGTTCATAAAGTTCGTATGATCCAGAGATTGAAGAATAACCGAGGATATGCTTTCTCGCAGAATGAAGGTGGACAAGACAAAATCATCAGATCCTATGATACTACCCGAATCAAACCACAAGGATAATTCTTCCCAATCTTCTCTCTATGTAAATGATTTTTTCATTTTGTTTATATTTTTAATTATTTAGGATCTTTTAATTTATTACGATTCATACTACCATCTAACTAACTGGATGAACACCTTTTTGATATAAATTAATTCTTCTTTAATTATCATTATATAAAACCTTAATATCATTTGATTTAATTTTACTATTTTTTTTAATATTACTTCAATTCATCTCTAAATAATAGTCATCCATAGTGTTCAATCAAATTCATATCCTAATCGATAAAATATGTCATAATTAATTGGATTAATTTTAGTTTTTTGATTTGATTATGAATAGAATAATATATATATTCATATATATATTATCAATTACAACTATTAAATAAATTTGATGAAATCATTTCTAATTGTAAATAGTTAAATCTGAATTTTAAAAAACTAAAATGATCATCTATTGAATTTTATTTAAATATTTCAATTTAATACGTATATATATTACATCAATTAGAACGCTAATATTAAAGATTCGAACCAATACAAAGAAATATATATTATAAAATGATTTTGCTAATCCATTATTACGAATGGAGATCGACTTTATAAATATTAATATCAATCTCTAAAATTTAATGCAGAAAGAATATAATGTAATAGCTAAAGATCTTCCCAATCGACAATATCAGATGATTCAGGAGACTGAACATAGATTAGGAGTTCCATTTGTTTTTCAAATATATTCTAAATAGTTTGAGATTCAGCCAATTACATATAAGGATAAGAGTAAGGTGACTTTTTTTAAGATCCAATCATATTCAAGTGAATTTTAAGGGTTCAAGAGAAAATTTATTTATGGTAATCTTAACGATTAAGCGTTAATTTATTGAATAAAATTTTTAGTGAGTACTTTATAGGGTAGTGATAAAGTGTTTTTAAAGGTTTAAAATGATGAAATTTTACACTTATATTCAATCATATTCATCTAATATGATAGTTTTGGTTGATCTATTACGTTAATGATTTTGATAAAGATTAATAATTTTGATTATTTTCACCTCAATTTTCACCCTTATTTAAAACCCACTCAGATTTAAAAAAATTGATTTTTTTCTTCTTTTAATTAAATTATTTTTATTGTTAACTTTTAATATTTAATTTATTAAATTTTTTTATATAAAAAATATAATAATATAATTATAATAGTAATAGGGATTATAATCATATAAAGTTAATTAATTGAGTATTGAAATTAAGTTGATAGAATGATTTATTGGAATTCAATTTAATTATAAATAATCATATATAATATTAAATAGATAGAGTATAAGTAATAATAGTATTGCTAGTGATATTCATATAAAATATGACAGATTCGATATTATCTTACGTAGATTTTAACTATTACCCTTCTGACCAATTGAACCCTTACCCTAAAAATCGTCACCCCTTCCACTTACACTTAACTAATAACGAACCCTCTAGAATTCCATATATTACTTTTGACAAGTTTTACTATTTTATCCACCTTCCAAAACCTCTCCAACTTAAAGTCTTATCTTACTTAAACTTAAAGGCTAGGGTTCAGTGCGCCTGTAGCTGTAAATTACTAAGAAAATTAGTCATGGAGCCTGAACTTTGGTGTGAATTGGATGTGGGGACGGTTTACGATCGGATCAGCAACTGTCAACTGAATTTTTTGGTCAAGTTGGGTAAGATGGAATTGAAGAAGGTTAATTTTAGGTTTGTTATCTTATTGTTGTATATTAATATTTTTATTAATGGTTTCTTAGGGGATGTTTGCAGGTAGATGGATCGACCCTGTGGATTTTGGGCACTTCCAGTCCCAATTTGACATCGGTCAATTTGTCGGGTTGTTCCGAACTCACAGGCACTAATTTGACTAGTTTTTTCTTTTATACCTCTAACTTAACTCATCTGAACCTCAGTGGACTGACTTGTCTCACTCCAGTGACTCTGTCGGCACTCGCCGAGAACTGTTTTCAGTTGGTTGAACTTAATTTGAATTGGTGCAAGAGTGGAAGCGACCGCAGTTTGTTGAGGATATTAACAAGCTGCCAACAACTAGTTAAATTGCATATCAACGGTTGGAAACATCTGACATATCCAACACTTGTGACACTGGGTAACTTGTCCCGTTTAACTCATTTGGACATGCAATTGGTGACAGGATTACCCACATTTAGATCCAACGACAATCACCAAATTTTTCATACGACGTTAGATGGCTTAGCTTCAACTCAAACTATCAAAAGATGGAAGTATTTGAACCTAAGTCAATGCAGTTTAGTGAATGAATCCAGCTTCAATCAACTCATAGCACTGTGTCCAAATCTCCAATGGCTAGACATCTCTTACTGCAGTCATCTCAAGTCCAGTAATTTGGATTCCATCGCCTACAGCTGTCCCAATCTCACCCACCTGTCCCTAGAAGATACCCCAATAGTAACCGATCTCGGCCTCCGCAAACTCAGCACCAATCTAACCCAATTAAAATGGTTGAATTTGGGTTTCAACAACGCAATCACGGATGAAGGCGTCGGCAGAATCCTACGAAGCCTATGTACTCTCCAATACATCAGCATAGAAGGATGCGATCATGTAACCGATCAATTACTGATAGATCTACCCAAATGGCTTAACAGTTACCACAGACTAGAATGCATCAATGTCAAAGAGTGTAAATTGATCACTTGTGAAACGGTTGACAAATTCCAAAGAGGGTATTTATATCCATACTCACTGAAATTGGCGAGGGTGAAACTGCTGTCCAGTTTCGATTTCATCAATTCCAATGGTAATGGTCACATCGAAGCAGGAGGTCTAATGGGTGAATTAGGCCTCACTTCATGTACAATACTGTAATTCATTTTTCTTGTCTTTTTTAATTTATAAAGTTTTTTTGTTGAATGATTTTTGAGTATAATATGTAAATATTTTTTAATCAATGTTTTAATTTTATTTAATTAATTAATTTATAAAATATACTTTAAAAATTCTAGTTACTAAATAATTTAGAACTAAATTTAATACAATTTAAGTTGTAATAATTTTAGTGATAATGATCTTTGATGAAAACTAATTAATCGAGTTAAAATTTCAAAAACTAATTTTGCTTTATTTTCAAAAATCTCTATTAAATAAAATTTAATTAATTATATTGATAATAACTTTTATATATTAAATAATTTAATAATATTTAAAGAATTAGATCCCAATAAATTTATTTAGTTTATTATTATAGTATATTAATTTGAAAATATATTGATTTATTTAAGTTACAGTATATTAAAAGTCAAGAATGGAATTTTTTAAAATTTTAAAATTAATGATTTTATATTATTAACTCATTTTAAAGGATTAATAAAAAACTAGTATTTTAAAAATATTTTTCACTTTATATTTTACATATATTAATAATTCCAAAATTGATATACTAAATTGATTTTAAAATCATAACTTGGGATTGGATATAATTCAAAACTATTTTTGACTTATTGTTAATCGATGAAAAATATTCAGATAATGATATATTATATTATTTGATTTAATTCTAATTAATTCTTATAGTTTTTTTAAATTGATTATTTATTTTTAAATATTTATAATATTTATTAAATAATAAATAATATCAATCAAAATTAATATAACTGGATCCAATATAAAATATGTAAATAGTTCTTTTAATTGAAAAATATTTTCATATATTTATTTTTCATATTTTGTTAGATTTTGAATTTTGTAAAAATTTGTATTAAAATCAATGAATAAATATATTTAAAGTAATTAAATTCTTTCAAAAATTAATATACCCTAATTATTAACAAATTTGAATAAGTATTGATTCAATGAATTTTTATAAACATAATAAATATAAACTAACTCTTATATTCCTTTTATATTTTAAATATGTTTAATTTAATTAATACTTAATATATTTTAAAATTGCAATCTTATTAAAAAAATAAATATATATA
>JNEM01012371.1:0-12857 GCA_000697335.1 Conidiobolus incongruus B7586
AAATTTTTTAAAAATCAAAATTAATAAAAAATATATAATATTTTTAATATATTAACTAATAATATATAGAATAAATAACTAAATATAGTCAATAATTATAGATATATAGCAATATTAGATTAAAGATTTTATAAAATAATAATAATAAATTTTTATTATAGCAAAAATTTATTAAGCACTTATTATTAAATTTATTATATTATTTCTTTTGAAATATATTTATTAGTTAAAAATAATAATTAGAAATAAAATTAATATTTTATAAAATAAAACCTTCAAAATAAAATAATATAGTTTTTAAAGTAAATTCTTTAAAAAGAAATAAATTTTAAAAAAAAGATATTTAGGTAAATTATAATCTTAGCGACCAAAATATTTTTTTATTTTATTAAATCAAACTAGATAAATAAATAAAATAAAATATTATCTATTTTATTTAAATAATAAAAATATCAATTATAAAATAGAATATATATTATATTGACTATATAGTGAATTTATTAATTAATATATCATTAGTGATAATTTACATATTAAATATAAATCATTTAGTAATTATATAAATTTAAATATAATTTAAATTCAGATTTATCAAATTAATTTTGATTATATATAAATATGTTATTCAACATATATAATTCAACTTCAAAGACTTATATAACAATATATATATATATATATATTGTTATATTTTTAATTAAATTTTTATTAAAATATATTAACCATTAGAAAAACCTGAAAACATTAATATAATACGAATATTGAAATAATAATAAAATATACATCAATCTGAACAAGACTAGCGAATGAATAAGATTTAAAAATATATAAAAATAAAGTCGATAACAATTTATAAAATAATCTAAATTAAAAAATCAAGGCTAGAAAAGTATAATTGAAAATTCATTATATATAAAGATGATATATTGCAGTAATTTTTAATCATTAAATACCTTCTATTGCACAATGACAAACTTTTCAGTAATTATCAATAATACCCAACCTAATTTTTCTCAAATAATAATGACAAAATTTAAAAATAAATAAAATATCCAATTATTGAAGTGATAAAATTTCTTAATAATTGAAAATTTTGAATTCATTCTCACATGCCAAATAATAGGGTATTCAACTTATTAAAACATCGCTACAAACCTATACTTTTTAATTGATTCAAAAAATATAAATATTTATTAAGGAATCCGGTATATCAAATTCCGATTAAATCTTCTCAAGTTTCTTTTTAGCTAATAGATTGCATGATCAATCAATAATAAAGATGAAAGGGAATTGATTGGTTAGAGATAAATATAATCGAATTTCAAAACTTTTTGAATCATCTTAAATTTTGTCTTAAAGTATTCACTTATACATGGTATGAGAGAAAATCATTCATTTACCTAAAAATAAAAATTCATATAAAATTTAAAATCGATACTAGAGTAACATAATTTATTTATATAAAATCATTAATATTAATGTAAATATATATGCATATATGCTAACGTTCAGATGATTCAGTATTATTAGCATATTAAATAAACTATTTACAGATTATTATTTTCATCTATTACTATCTCCACCTCACAGATTTTAATACATCGTATGAACTATATAAGGATAAATGACTCATTAATCTCTAATTATCTATATGATTCCATTTTGAGCCAATCATGGGGATTTTCTATATTAATAGAATAGATATTCCAGTATGAGAGGCACGCTTAAAAGCAACTTATAATTACCATAATTTCATTAAAGTGAATTTAGTGTAAATAATGTAATAAAAACGTTAAAACAGAAAGAAAATCATAAATAAAATATTCAAATTAGATAAATATTAAATTCATCTTCTTTAAAACTACTATTAGAATCAATATTTAGAAAGTATAGAAATTATTGTTTTAACTGAGCGGAATAATAATTTGAATATTTTATAATTTTTTATTCACTTAAATACTAATTATTATTAATCCTTAACAAATACTTAATCTTGAAAATACTGAGAATTAATATAAATTACAAATTCATATTTCGAAAATTTTCGACTAATTCACCTTTTAAAACCGGATACGGTGAAAACATTATCTAACTACCCTATTACCTACGACATTAACATCTCTCTTGAATAATTATCTAACCATAATATATTAACAATTCTAAGTTTATTATTTTAAACAATATTGAAATATGCCTACTATCATTCATCAATTAATAAACACGAAACGAAATCCTGCGAAGACTTCCGTTAGTCCTATAACTGTATCATTCAGCGTTTCCCCTGAAAAACTACCCCAACCCTCATCTTCCACTTCTACAATCAATGTTACTGCACAAGCATATTCCAATTCTCAAATCGATAAAGATTCCAATACTCAAAACAGCTTAGGCTTATATAGTCCTACGAACAATAGCAATGAATATTCAGAAACTAATGACTCAAGCAAATCTGTCACAGCGTTAGATCTTATTAAAAATATTCAACAGACACATTGTACCAACAGTCAGCCCCCTTCGCCTAAGGCGAAAGAAGAAACAAACTCAAGCTTTGGCGAGTCCTTCGGATGGATAAAAGATTTTTTTAATAATTCTGTTGAAAATTTTCAAGGGTTTGGTTTCTATACACCTGGGCCTAGTATGGAGGGTAAAATTTAAATTGTCAACCTAGTTATTATTTTTATAATCAAATATTAGGTATTTCTGGTACTATTTTATCTCAATATTTTAATCAATCGAGGAATGTATCGGATGAGCCCGCTCCGTTGACTGGGTTGATATTTGGAGTGCCATTACAAGTGGCCACATTGAATAGTTTACTTACTAGGGACGTTCCTTTACCTGCTATTGTCATAAGATGTGTTGAATATTTGGATAATTATGGTAAATTTATTTTAGTTATAATTATATTTATTTGTGATGCATTTTGCAGTTATAATAAACCTATTTGTATTATATATTAGTAATTTCAACTTTAATTGATAACTCATAATTTTATATTATTAGGATTAAATGAAGTTGGATTATACAGAATACCTGGAAGTACATCAGAAGTAATGCAATTGAGAAATCAGTTCGACTGTGGTTCCGATTTGGATTTATCTATAGATCCCCCTGATCCGAATGCTGTTGCTACTCTTTTAAAATCTTTCTTAAGAGAACTACCAGAAACTATTTTGACTCCAAAAATATTTAAAACAATTCAAAATTATATGTCGCATTATCATTCAGCGGCAATTAATGCAACATCAGCGCCTAAAATAGGTATGATGGCTGGTGAAAGGGTGGGAGGCGCTAACCCACATCAATTACCATCCCATATGGATCCTAAGAGTCGTGCACTAGCTGAAGATATTGGTAATTTGGTTTCAGAGCTTCCAGACTGCAATTACTATTTATTACATTGGCTAACAAGACATTTGGCTCGCGTTGATAGCAACCACCAAATTAATAAGATGTCGACATCCAATTTATCAGTTATATTCTGTCCTACTTTAGGTATTCCGTCCAATCTATTTAAACTGATGGTTGATTTTAATCAAATTATATTCCCACTTCCTAAGCCTACACCTCCTAATACGAAACACAGCGCAAAAATTAAAAGCCCTAGACCTTTTTCTATATCAAGCTATTCTGATCATCTCAGTAGTAAAGGCAGTGTGAGCAGCATTAATAGTGGGTTCGATCACTTAAAACTTAAGAAGCTAGACCCATTAAATTACTTTGGCTTCAAGCTTCCATCCCAGAGCTCATCCAATGTAACATCGTCTAGAAACTCCCAAGACTCTCAGAAGCTTAAGAACTCTGATTCTACAGAGCGCTTCAAGCCCAGATTACGAAAACAAAATCCAAACGGAATGACCATCTCGCCCAGATTATATCGTGATTTCACCATCGTTGGAGATATGTTCAATATTAAGAATCCTTCACTCCTATTTCAAGGTCATGGTAACAGGGATTCCAACTGTGGATCTATGAAGAGCGAAGTGAGTGTCAAGAGCAGGAACTCGATCCTAAGCTATCAAAGCACAAGTATTAACACCTATCCCAAACTAACTGAAACACTTCAGCGAAGTAAAAGCAATAGAAGCTCCCAAAAGGGTAGAAACAGTCATGCAAGTCTCGAAGAAATTATGAAACCATTCCAAGAGCTCGAACAAAATCAACAACAGCAACAGGAACAGGAAGAAAATACTAACGAATCATCCAAACAACCAAAAGATACTAAAGATAAAAGCCGAAGAAATCTTGATGATTTTCAAACACCTTCAACTATCTACCGCACACCATTATCCACACAAGCTCCTGAAGATCTACCAATAACCCCAAATCAAGAGATTTTAGATACACCTAAACAGTTTGATCCATCTCAATTGGATGATACATCTATACTCAATTTATTCCCAAGATTAAATTCTAAGCCTAACAGTCGAGCAAATTCTAGAAAGGGATCATTAGTCACCACTGCTGGTTCACCATCTCAATTCAACATTAAAGTTAGTACATCAGAAAGAGGTGATTCTCCAGCACAACAAAAGTTAGGAGCATTAGCATCACCTAAACTACGCAAAATGCCCAACGTACCCCCTAAGGAAGAAATCAAACCGGACGACTTATTAAACCAACTAAGAAAAGGTTTAAAGAAGACGGGCATTAAAATTGTAGAAGATGATGAAGATCTAACCATTTAAAACTGTATTCATTTTGGTATTCGTTCATTTAAAATGTTTAACTATTTTTATGTAAATAAATTTTGAGAATTTAATAACTATTATTGTTTTGTTATGATATTGCTTAATTTGTTTAAATTTCAAATTCCTAAATGGATTATTTTAATCATAATTGTTTAATAATTTCAAATTGATAATTTTAGAGAGTTATAATAGTTTAAACTAGAAATGTTTAAACTTATAATACTTTAATTAGAAACGGCTAAACTGCGTACTATTCATAAAACCTTATCAAATTGATCAAAGAAATAACAAATTACTTAATTTAAATAATTGTTATTAATGTAGATTTCGACCAATTAAATATTATAATAGTTTCAAAATTAAATATCATCAACTATTGATTCATCCCATATTTATTCACATTTGGTATACAAGTTATTTCCAACTATGTTAATTTTTATTGAAATAACATTAAAACTAAAAATTTGAATTTAATCAATTTCATAAAATATATTTATATATTCTTAGTCATTTTATAAATCCTTATTTGCGAATTTAAAGTATAATGAACTAAAAAATAAATAACACAAGGATCTTAAATTGTTTCGATCACTATACTTAACATATTTTGATTCAGAGATGCATTATATTTTCCCTTCAATGAATAAAGTAATTGAAAACTACAAACGATATACTGTTAAGTTATGGGTGGAAAATTGATAACAATAGCATACTCATATTTAACCAATACCTTAATAAAGTATACAATATGGTTAAGATTTTACTAAAAAATTGTGATATAGATGGTACAGAATTATATGTCCAAGCTATAAAACACATAAAAGGATGAATTTAACAATTTATCAATCACATTATATATTGATATCTTTGCAAATAATACTAAAAATTTACTATCAATTTCTAATATATATTCTGGGAATAAATTTTCAAATAATCAGTTGATTTGCTAACTAGTTGATTAATTGATTATTTCATTGTTTGAAAATTAAATCGAAATAGATATCCAGATACCATTTAAACTATATAGATATATATACTCTGATTAGCTATATTACCTTCTGAGATTATATACATAAAAGTTATGATGAAATATTTTCTAAAAGTTAATAATTAATGTATTTAATAGCTATAAATTAGATTATTACATGAATATTTGGAATCATTAAGTAATTTTTAATAATCTTAAATGTAAAGAATATCTGAATTAAAGTGATGAATTTTATTTAAATTCATCATATAAATATTTTTCAACAATAGGGGAGAATAACTGCATAATTGATAATTGGCATAATGATATATTAATGTAATCAAATATCAAATATTAAATTACCTTAATAAGGCATATTAAATTTATTCATAAACTGAATTTTGTGAATTTTAGTACTATGAAAATTTATCAATCCCGTTCTTAGAAAATTATCACGACTAAACGGAATTATCCAAGGAAATAAATACTTTCAAGTCATATGAAGCCCTAGGTATTAGTATTAGTCAGTGTTAATCATTCAATACCATATCAACTATGATCCATTATATCATTTGCTAAAATTATTATATTTTTTTTATTTTTTGGATCTCTATAATTGAATACTAAATTTTATTTTTCTGATTCTCTGTCAAATGATATAAACTGATTGTCACCTCAAATAAAAATGAAAAATTGAGGTTAAATAATTCACACACTCTCCTCATTTAATTAAATTTTTTAACTTGAAAGATGATTTTATTAAAAAAGATTGATCATAAGCACTTAAGTGATAATATTACAATATTTAATAATTTTTTTATTATGATTTATTAAATGTATCTTTAAAAAATTGAAACCATCAAGCTATCGATTTAAAAATATATCTAAAAATTCATCAGATATTATTGATATAAAGAGTATTATTATATAAATGAATCTGAAATAAAGTTTTTAAAATAATTTTGTTATTAATTTTATTATTGGATTAACCAAATAAGTTAATACAAAAGATATATCAAATAAGTTCATTATCAATAATACAAATATACACTCAAATAATATCTAGCATACATAATACTATTGATATATAAAATACTTTCAAAGCAATATTTATTAAAAATTAAATGTACATGCAGAACATAGTCTGTATAATCAAAATAAAAAATACAAAATATTAAAACTCTAATCGAAATTAACTTCCTAAGCCTCTAACGCCATCAGAATAAGATTGACCTTGTTGATCCATTTGTAAGTTGGCGTCACTTCCTATCACAAATCCATGTTCCATTCCATTAATAAAGCTGCTACTTACATTAAACGGTGCACTGTGATTGGACATTGAGGAAGATGTGGGGTTTCGGCGGTCAATGCAGAATCTGACCCAGTGTTTCTGCATGCATTCACCTAACTGATCAATCTTGAAAGGTTTGCCTAGCACTTCATTAATCCCTTGACCAAGATAGAAGCCTTTGTCAGTTTCACGATAATCTCCTGTAATGGCAATGATCGGAGTTTGCTGGTCAAATTGACGGATAATTGTAGTTGCGGATAAACCATCCATTTGTGGCATCCAGATATCCATGAGTACCATATCATACTTCCTAGTTTGCATTTTGGCAACTGCTTCAGCTCCATCTGCAGCAATATCGAACGAACATCCAAGCTTCTGTAAACACTTAGAATACATGTCTCGACATATGGGGTCGTCATCTACAAGGAGAACATTTGGAGGTACTGTCCAGGTCCAAGGCAAAGCTTGATCCAAATCTTTCGGCGGCTCCACTTGACCTCGTGGACGTTGAATAGAAGGTGTTGGGATTGCAATGTTGGGATTCATACTTGAAGGAGGTAGTGCTGAGTTCAGTGAATTAACACTAGAGGCAAGGTTAGCATTTTCTGCAATAGGATTTGTATTCTCTGAGAGTTTCTTCATTTCTCTTTGTTGTTGTACTTGTTCGTGGAGCTTCTTTAATTTAGCTGTCTTTCCTCGTTTTGGCTTGGGGCCGTCTGATGTATTAGGAGTATCAGAGGTAGAGGTAGGTGTTCCTACGTTTGATTCTCTTTTTAATGGCATATTTATCGCATTTGCTTTGGATGAAGAGAAGTTTTGATTGACGGGAAATGATGTGATGGATTGAGCTAATTTTTCAAGCTTTGATCTTCTTTCATGATAGCCTCTTTGATATCTGCTTAAAACTTCTAAAATACTTAATAAATTAGGCGAGGGCTGTGTGAGCTGAGTGAGATGGTTAAGGACTGCATCAGATTGAGCTTTCCACTGGTTAAGGTGATCCATCTCTTCAATAATAACTTCTACTGATTGTGATAAATGGCTAGTAAGATGATCAATTTGCGACTGAAGCTGATCGAATTGAGCTTGTATCTGTTGACCTGACTGATTTGGAAGTGTTGGACTAGTAGCATTATTTTGATTGTTTTCCAATTCATTAATTTTGATTCGTCTTGTACATGGCAGTTTTCTTTTAATACTGTATAGTGATTCTGGATAATCTCTATGAAAATCGGGGTGTCTAAATTCCCATTTCTATTGAATTATTAGCCATAAGTTCATAAAATATAGAAGTATGAATGCTCACCTTATCAACATCCTCCTCTCTTTTTACTTTGCTGAACCCATACTTATTGAGTTGCCTTATAAAACTCTGGAAATTATTATGTTTAAAATGTAAAGGAAGGAGTGTTTTAGCAAAGTCATGAGGATCTGTGATAATAAAGGAATCGCCGTTAGGGGACCAAAATGTCAAATGAGATGTATTAGGATCCTGAATAAGTCTAAAAAGTAAATATTAATACAATTAAAATAATTAAAATTAGATATCATTACTTATATAATTTTTGAATAAAGTCGGAAGGAAGCTCACCGCTAATGGGGATACTATTAAGAGAGTTTACGGGATCAGCTGCTAAGTAACTCATAGTAGGTCAATTATGAACAAGAAAAATCGTTATCAAAATTGACTATATCAAAAAATAAATAGATCTCGAACTGAGTTTTAGGTAATCTATTAAAAGATACGAAAGATTCAATAAGAAATTAGCTATTTTTAAATACAATATATGTCATTACTTATGCCGCAGTCAGCTTATTAATCCGAGAGAGTAAAGTTAGGTTGTGGGTGTTTAAAGTACCTAATAAAATAAATGATTATTAGAACTAATTTGATATAAAATAAATGATAATTGAAGGTAATGATTATATTATTTCATATTGGTATATAATTGTTGTATAAATATCAGTGAAGAAATAGAATAATTAATCAATTCACTGCTCCAAAGAACATATTAGCATGGGTTCCGATATACAAGAACCTAATTATTAATATAATACCTCATTATTTATTAAAAATATATGAAAGGATGATAACTGATATAAAAACAACAAACAACACAATGACAATAATAGAAAATATCAATCATCAAAATAAATTAATTACACTTACCAATTAATTTCAATTATTATGAAAAAAAGATAAATCTTCAAGAGTCCAGATCCCATTGCCTTGATTTTATACTCATATGATTATTCATATAACAGGTTGCCCATTAATTCCAATTCATGGATTGAAATCATTCTATCCCAATCAAGAAATTATCAAATAATTCATGCAACTCGATCATTGGCATAGAGTAACATCTCAAACATCAAATCCTCTTCCTCGGGGATTCAAGGAAGTTAAAAGATATGAACTTTAACCACTAACTAATTATTTTATCAAAACCACAACACTACCCCTACATGAGTAATTCTGAAAATCCCTTACATTTGAATCTATTAGCTTTTCAATCAGCGTAAATTCGATGTAAATACTCTAGAAAAATTGACTCAAGCTCAAGAAATATGCATTGAGCCAATCATAGGCTAATCTCAAGCATCAATCAAATTTTATCGATTTTATTTATTATTAGTAATCTACTATAGAGAGTATTAACAAATGGGATTTACAATGAAGGCATTAGCAGATTAATACATATTAAAAATGTGTTTAAACTGGAAAATATAATATATAGTACTTTTTAATAGGATCCAGTATAGTATAATATATGATAACATAATAAATCATGATTTTATAATCAATCGAATTATTATCTGTTAAAAAAATATAATATTCTTTAAAAATTTTTACTCAACCTCGTTCTAAATTGAATGGTAAACACTTTATAAATAGGAGATATTTAATATATCTCTTAGTAAACAAAAAATTAAAATTAGATTCATTCAAATACTATTGAATATTAAACTTGCAATATACGAATATATTAACCATTGTAATATAGCCTATATTTGTAGACTAAAGAATTTTACATTTAGAATAACTATGTGTAAATATTTTGTATTACTTGAATGTGTAAATACAATCAATCAGATTAAAATTTAACTATGCCGAAATCATATAAGGGTTAGTTAATCTAAATTAGGATAATAAGTTAACAGCCCATAATTTTAATTTCCAATCAAATTTCAATCAATATTCGTAATGATTTCATTCCTTACCGCTCTACTAAATATCCACTTGATATTCATTTGAAAGAGGTTGCATATTATTACTAAAGTGGAAAGACATAAAAAACTGATAATAATGATAGAAAAAAGAATAGTTCAATAGTTTAAAACATACATGACAGACTGCATTCTACTTTTAACTAAAGACCCTATTAAATTGTCCCTATTTTAATTTTTTAAGTAAATCAGATATGCATTAAATAGTTTAATGAAGTTTAAATTTTGAGTTGAATTAAATTTAATATTAAATTTATCTATTACCTAACTGAAAAAAACAAAAGTTATTATAAACAAGTTGATTTTTAAAAATAAATATAGTAATAATATTCGTAAGAAATATATTGAAGAAAATAACTAATAAACTGAGTTAAATATTTTAGATAACCAGAATTCTTATACCAAAAAAATATTAAACTGAATAGAAAAATTAAACTTGAATTTTGATGATATTAGAATATATCACAATTAATTGGTGTAATAAAAACTAAGTATTTACAATAGGAGTTGTAGTATATATCTTAAATATTATTCACTTATTCAACATTTAACCTTCATTTGTAATTTATTTTTAAAAAATATAATTATTAATCAAATTTTCCAGGTCGGATAATAATAGAGAAATAATATATTCAAAATTTTAATTTTTGGGTTAATTTCTTTATCCTTTTATTCGAAAATATAATATTTGTAACTTTTTTACGTTTTTATTATCTTATCAATTTCAACTCGATTTTGTTCCTATTCCCCAATTTAGATTCTACCAAATATTTTTAAAAAAAGTTTCCATATTTCAATTATTCAAGTAAACCAAGTGATATTCTTAAATATTAAATTGCAATGAAACCAATATTTTGAAACTATATACAATCCAGATTTATTAGTTATATTATTTAAATTTATAACTATTTTTTAGTGTGTACCACATAATAAAATGGATCCATTCAATTTATTAAAATCTAGAATTATCAAAATGAAAAATTACCTAATTGAGAAATTGAAAATATTTGAATAAAAATTATATTCAGCGTGTAAGTATTTTAATTAAATATATTTTGAGAATTTCAGAATTATATATTGAATAGTACTCAAATAAGAGTATTCGGTATTAAAATTTAAATATAATTGAATTATTTATTCAATTTAGATAGCTGAAGCGAAAACTATACTATTTGAAAAAAAATTAAATAATACTTATTTAGTATATTCCATTATTTAACCAGGTAGCTATCATTTACGGATTTTCAATATCAATTAATCAAAGAGCTATTCACTTTCAAAGTTTTGAAATATGCTTTTATCCAGTATTTATTTAATAAGAAATGTCTGTATAATCTAATATAAGTATATCTAGCCAATTTAAGAATATATTTAATATTAGCATGAGTTAATAACTTTTTTCTCTAAATAATTCCAAATCACTGGTTGAACTATTATCTTATAAGCTCAAAAATATGTGATAGTTAATTCAATTTGCAAAGTAAACTTAAACTTTGAAGTCAAATCTAAGATAATAACTTGTGAGATTAGAAATAGGGTTTAATTCATGAAAATGGTTCCTAAAATTTTTATTATCTAAATAATATTAATACTATTCCATTTTCATACATAAATTTTGTCAAACACTCTAATTATCAATTATAAATTCTATTTATTAATTTTGATGGGGAATAATCTTGTCCATCACTCAAGAAACTCTAACTATTGCATTAATGCCAGAAGTCACATTGGAAGTACCTTATTTTATGAACTAGTCTAACTTAGTGCTTTCCACCTGAAGTTATTCATAACCACCCAAACTCAACAATTGAAACTATTATAAGATTATCACAAGCCAATTAATAAACCTATCTTTCTATCTTCATTTTCAAAAATATCCAGTCTCTAAGTTTTTCTTGTAATACTCACAAAAAATATTGAGTTATAATAAGCATAAGATATTTACTTTATTCAAAGACCTTGATTTGTAATAAGCTATTTGGCCTAATTTAGTGAACCCTCTTAATTTTCCTTAATTTCATGGTAATCTATCATTTACCACTGGTGATTCCTTGTTTAAGCTCTAAAAGACTACTTCCTCCTATATTTACAATTGTCAATTTTATATAGTTTTAATTTTCATATTAATATAACCAATAATATTATTTTTAAATTAAAATCAAAAGCTAATATTTTAGTGATTATTCCATATATTATTATTATAAATTTTAAATGGAAAAATATTATAAATCTAAATATAAAATAAAATAACTTTAATAAAATTAAATTGATAATAATCAAATTAATTTAAAATAAGATAACATTACTTTAAAACTAAAGAAATGGAGAATTTTTTAATTTTTGACCTTATAATCATATTTTTAATTTAATAAAAATTATTTACAAAATTAATAAAAAAATATATAATTTAAAATATAAATATATATTGAATTATTTTTAAAAAACTATAATTTTATTTAAATATATTTAAACTAAATAATAAATATCTAAGGATTTTTATTATAAAATTATTTAAAATTAATTATTAATTTATTAAATTCACTCAAAGTTTACTAACAATTGATAAAAACATTATTTTATTCAGAATTATATATTATTATTACTTAAATTATTTTAAATATAAAAGGAAAATTATTTAATATTTGTTAAATATATATATATATCAATATTAACTATTATT
>JNEM01012381.1:0-18877 GCA_000697335.1 Conidiobolus incongruus B7586
AAATTATAATTGAAAGTTTAAAAAACTAAACTTTTAATAATTTTTTGCTTATTAAACATTTATATTAATAATTATTTATAATTAAAACTAGTTTTAGATTATCATAAATAGAATAATAGCTATATTTTTCTTATCTTTATTTTTAAAAGAATTTAGTTTCTAAATTATTCTTATAATATTCTTAAGAATATTAAATAATAATAAATATATAATATTTAATTTGTTTCAAAAACTTGATTTAAAATAAGTTATTAATATATTTTAAAAAAAATATTACTTAGAATAGTTTAAATTAAAAAAAATATAAAGAATTTTTAATAAATATTAAATATATTAATGGTAAATTAGTTTAAGCTAAATAATTGGGAGGAGTTATATCAAACTTTTCCTATATAAAATAGCTTTTTTTCTAAATTTTATATATAATATATAAAGTAATAAGATGTCTAAAATTTTCTAGAAGGTTATATCATTAACTAATTAAAAGATAAAATTAAAAATCTAATTATACTAAAGGGGAATAACCTATATTTAATTAAAATTAATATATTATATAAAAGGGGAGTTACTGAATTATAATAATACTAAAGGGTTTTAAGATAAAATATTCTTATCTAATAAAAATTAAATAAAAATGATTTTAAAAGATTAAATTATCTTTAATATTTTTATTTTTATTATCATTTTTTTGATTTTAATATTTTTTTTATATTTTTTTAATTATTTGAAAAAAAATTAATAAAAAATAATAAATATAAAAAAAAATAATAATAATATAAAATAAAATGATTATATAAATTGATTAGATTTTTAATAAATAAAAAACTTAAGATTTAAATTATTATATAGTTTTAATATATTTTGGTTAATTTATCTTGTTATTTTTTATATTACATTGGATAAAAAAATAACTTTATATATATCATTAGTATTATTATTGAATACTCTATATGGTATAACTTATCTTGATTTGGATTTTATATTTAAGTTAACTTAATTTTTATTTCTTTAAAGCTTTATTATATCATTAACTTTATTTTTTTTTTCTTTAAAAATTTCTTTAACTTTAGTTTAATATCATATAAAATTTATACTCTTTAGAGATTTAAATGTAATAATTAATTAATTTTTTATAATCTTTTTTTGTATTTTATTAAATGATAATTATTATAAAATAAGTAGATAATTGGATTTTATATAAAATTTTAAAAGTATTTTTGGGTAATTTATAATATTTGGTTTTATATACGAAGAGTAGTAAATTGACTTTATAATCTTAATTATTAATACCTTTAATTATAAGCTTAGCTAAAGAAATATAAAGTATTAAAATACTTGATTAAATTATTCATTTTAAATTTATATAACACAATATATATATATTTAATTATTATTATATTATTATTTTTTTAATTTATCTATCTATAAAATAGTAGTTTTAATCAGTTATAATTTTATTAGGGATTTTATTACAAATGATAGTTATTCTGTATATAAATTTTATAATAATAATTAATATGGTTTTTTTTATTAATATAGCTATTAATTATTCTGTTAAGTATTTTATTATTATAATTATATATCTATTTTTTAACCTTATTATAAAAATTGATTTAATAAATACACTAACCTGCAAAAGTAAGTTATAAAATCAAAAACACCTATATTTTTACTAATAACTTAATTAATATTTAATAAAATAAACCTAAATTAAATAATTAAAATCTATTATATTTATTAGTTATATATATCATTAAATGATGATATTTAGCTATTAATTGGTTAAAATATAAACCTTTAAATTTTACCTAAGGTAAGTTATAAATTTATAAGTTTTTGGTGATAAAAAAAAATTAAAACCTAGTGTATCTATCTTTAGCTTTTCTAACTTCTTTAAGTTTGTGGGGTATAGAATCAATTAACTTCTTATACTAAGAAGGGTTAATTCTGTTCTATGTTTCTTAAACATATTTTTAAAGTTGATTTAAATTTTTTGCTGGGGGGAAAACTTTAATAGCTTTTTTTAACTAATCCTAAAGGTGTTTAATTAGATTAAAGTTAGGAGATTAAAGAGGTTACTTTATAACTGTTATCTTGTTATTTTTTAGCTATTTGGTAGTAAAAACTATAATATAACAAGAGGTATTATCTTACTAGAAAATAACATTAGATTTGTTTAACCTATACTATTCAATAGTTTTTTTTAATTTATTATTTAAAATACTTTAGTACATCTTAGTATTAATTCCCCTATTAACTTTATAAAGATACTTTACACTTAAAAACAATATACATCCCTAAATAATAATTAACCTATTATTATACTTTTGGGTAGAATTAATATAATAGTTATAAAGTAGTTTTGTATCTTTTTTAAAGTATCTAGCTTTTCTATTAGATTTACTAAGGTATATTTTTGTTTTATTAAATTAAATAACCTTACTCTAATTAGTTTTAGTTTAACATTAGTAGTGACATTTAAACTCTTACCTAACTTTACAGTAGGATTTCTTTAGTTGGGGGTGTTTTTTCTTGAGGTGTAAGTGGTATCTATGCTAATATAAAGCATGTATAATAGTATCAATGTTAATTAATATTCTTATATAGTCTTATAGTTCCTGTTATATTTCTATAATAGTACTATATTTACCTATATTAACCAACTTATAAATATACTTCTTATTATGTTTATCTATAATTTTAACACACTTAAGTTTAAGTTTAAATGTTTCTTTATTGCTATTCTTAACAACTTTAGCTATAGTAAACTAGCTAACACTAGTAATTCTAGCAATATCACAAGTTGATTTACCTTCTTTATAAAGTTGATTGATACACAAGTAGATTTTTTTAGAGAGGGATTTAAGCATAATAATACTAATAAAAAAAATTTAGTATATTTATAAAATATTATATAAAATAATAGCAAAAAGAGTAAAAAGATATGGTTATATATTGTTAAATATATCTTTTTATCTCAAAAACCCACAAATTTATAACTTACCTTGGTTAAATATTAAGGGTTAAAATTTTTGCTAATAATTTACTAAATATATCTAAATATATTTATCTATTATTACATAATATACCTTAATTATATATTATAGTTTCAAGTAATTTAATATATATAATTGTTTTAGTTATTAATTAAAATATATATATTTTTGATTTTATAACTCACTTTTGTAGGTTAGTGTATAATACCAAATTTATTAAAAATACATTTAGAGATAATATTAATTAAATTAGTTAAACTTATTTCTTTAATCTTAAAATATTTTATTATTCTTATATTAATTGATATTAAATTTAATATTATTTGTAAAATTAAACTAATAGTAATTTAATATAGTTTTTTATAATTAAACTACTGTAGAAAAATATTTTTAGCAATGAAATATTATTTTATTAATATCAAAATACTCTTTTATAGTTAGTACTTGCTTATATATAATATTTTCTTTAAATCTTTTAATTTTAAATTATTTATCATCAATGATTTTAAATGTAATAGATTTATTATTAATATTTCTTATAAGTTTACATTTTTATTATATTTTATTCTTATTTAATAATATATAATTTCTTTTAAAGTTTTATTATTTTTTTTTCAAATAATTATTTTAATTTTTTTATAAATAATATTATAGATTTTAATCTATTTAATTTATTAATACTCCCATTATACACTGACCCACAAAAGTGAGTCATAAAATCAAAAATATATATATTTTAATTAATAACTAAAACAATTGTATATATTAGATTACTTGAAACTATAATATATAATTAAGGTATATTATATAACTAATAAATATAATAGATTTTAATTATTTAATTTTGGTTTATTTTATTAAATATTAATCAAGTTATTAGTAAAAATATAGGTGTTTTTGATTTTATGACTCACTTTTGTGGGTCAATGTATTTGCTAGATTTATATTTAAGAATTAAATTATATTTTATAAAAATAGCAACCTATTAATTAAACTATATAAAGGGTTTTATAATTAAAAACTAATAAAAAAGCATATAATTAATATAAACTATAAAATACTTGCATTATAAATTATGTTTAAAATATAAAAAAGCTGAAACTATTATGAGAGCTTTTTTTCAAATATTACAATACATTTTTTATAGGGGATAGAATTCTAAATAAATATCTATAAGCTCTTTTTTTTGTTTTAGTTTAACTTTGTTAAAACTACTCTAATAGCTAAATCTAAATTATCTATTAATAGTATAAATTTTTTTTGAAATTTACACTAGTTCAAATAGGTTCATTAATTAATTTATTGATAACTATATAAATAGCTTTTTTAGATAACCATATAAATTTAGTTTTTTCTCAATAAGTTTAATCAATGATACAGTAATTTTCAAATAATTCTTAAAAAAATATTGATAAAATCCTAATATACTAAGAAATCCTTTTATATCTGTTTTGTTTTTAAGAGTTTTAAAACTCTTGACTTTTTCTATATTTCTTAAATTAGGTTTAACAACTCTATTTTAATAACAAAGCTTAAATAATTAATCTTTTTAAATAGAAAATGATATTTTTCTAAGTTAATCTTTAAGTTTATATTATAAAATACTTGAAATATCAAGTTGATATATTTAAGATATTTGTTAATTAATTTAGAAAATATTATAATATTATCTAAATAAATACATATGAATATGTTGATATACTTACTTAATGTTATATTTATCAAATTTTAATATATATTCAAAGCTAATATCAATTCAAATGATAATTTAGTAAACTTGTAATAATTTTAAGATATATGAAAAGCTGTTTTAATTTTGTTTTTTTCATTTATATTATAAATGTAGTGGTAGTTAAACTAATATAGTGTAGAAGAAGACTTAATATAAAAGTAGTGTGTGTAGAACATAGTAATATAATGTGGCTGTAGTGTGCAAGTGTAAACAAAGTTTAATTAAGCTTCAAACTAGGATGAGTCACTGATATATTAAGATTTATATTAGGTAGTGCCAATATCCTACAAAATTAATAGAATATAGTTTCAATTTTAGAAATAGTGTAAAAGTAAAAAATAGTAAGAATTGAGAAGAAAAAGAGGAACTTAATTTATTAGATAATTTAATGCTATTTATACAATTAATTTAATTATATAAGTATAAATTAATTATATAATTTATAGTTAATTAGATTATATAAAAGTATATATAAGAATTTAAAGAATTAGTTTTTTAATACTCCCTTAGTAAATTTTTTAGAAGAGACACACTCTTTAATTTTTTACAAATAGGTATAATAAGCTAAAGTATTCTTAATATTTTCTAGAGGTTCTTAAATAACTTTTTTAATAAGATAACCTATCTATTTTATATAAAAATAAAGCTTATTCCTAATAGATTTAGATTTAATTATGTAATTAACATAGTATTTTTCTTCTCTATTTTAATTAATAATTAGATCTAGTTTTAGGGTTTTTAATTAATTAGGAAAAATGTTAAAATCTTTAAAGTATAGTTTAATTTTAGATATGTGAAAGGTAAAGTTGATCCTCAAAGTTAAAAGTAATTCCAAGGTAATATTTTTAAAATTTAAATCAATAGATTAAATTTTATAGGGATTATAATATAATAGTAAGTATTTAGGATTTAAGCCAAATTTAAATAAGGTAGGTTTAAGGGTAAATTATTCTAAGTATACAAACATACTAGTTTTATATTTAAAAGGGTTTCTAAATAACTTTAAGTATTGTTATTCTATAATCCTTTAATTTTCTTCTAAGTTAAATTTAACAAAAGAATTAATATGTTTGATATTAGATTAAAATTCAACAATGTCTAAAAGTAAGTTAATTTAAAGTTTTAAAGTAATTATTAAATTAGGATGTTTGTTATAATTAATGAAATAAAGGTTAAAACCTGTTGATTTATTAATAGAGGTGTTGAATAAATATTAGAGTTGGTAGATATAAGCATCTTAATTTAACTAATTAGTGTTAATATAAGTTTTAATTATTTACTTTAAGGTTTTAATAATTTTTTCAACAAGTTTATTAATTTAGTGATAATTAGTAATAAATATAGCTAGGTTAATTTTAAAAGAAAAAGATAGTAACTTCTAGAATTAAAAGTTAAATTGTATATCTCTATCAAATACAATAGTTTGTAAAGTTTTATAGTAGGTAAAGATATTAAAGAATAACAATTATACAACATCTTTAACTGTAGAAGTTTTAAAATAAAGAATAAAATAAACATATTTGGAAAATGAATCAATTATAATTAGTAAGTTATTATAACTATTTGTTGATTTAAGGATTTCTATGAAATTAAGTTGGATTTGTTGTTAAGTTTCATTAGGGATTTGTAGGGAAATAAGTTTACCATATTTTAATTAAATATTATATTTAATTCTTTAGTATATATTACAGGTATTAGTGTATTTTTAAACTAATTTAATTAGGGAAAGCTAGTAATACTTTATTTTAATTCTTTTAGCAATCTTTAACTAGTTTTAATATTCTTTAATAAGTAAGTTATAGCATTCATTAAATATTGTTTGTTAGATTTTAGGAATGTTAGGAATATATAGACAATTATTATAATATAGTAAGTTATTGATAATTTTAAATCTTTTAACATATTTTAGTTAGTTTTCTAATAGTTTAAAGAGTTCTTCTTCAACTAAAATAAAGAAATTATTATTTAACAATGTTTCTTAAAGTAGTTTAATAAATTTTTTATTTCTTTCATTAATAATCATTAAGTTAATATTTACTAGATTTTTACAATTTGAATAAAAAGGTAGGTATGTAAGATTTTTTAATAAAGTATCAACAATATAATTTTATTAACCTAAAAGATATTAAATAAAGAAAAGGTAAGCTTGGATAATTTTAATTTATTTAACTTATTTTCTTAATAAATATTTTTGAGTATTTAAGTAGATAAGTGATTTGTGATTTATAAGTACTAAAAAAAAATTACAGGATAAGAAATGTAAGTGATTTTTGATTATTTCTACTAAAGCAAAGAGTTTTTATTTATAAACTAAATATTTTAATTCAGCTGGTTTTATTTTTTTTAACCAGAATATTATTAGTTTTAAAGTAACATTTGTAAAGTTAAACTTAACTTGTTCTCCCTTATTTATTATTTTATCTTATAGTTATAGGGTAAAATATAAATTAAACTTAAACTAGGTTAACTATCTATTAATTACAAAAGAACTAAAATTAATAAGAATAATAGTAGGTAGTTTTAAATTAAAAATAAATAAAGCAAAAGCATTAGTAATATAAAAAATTAAAATATTTATATAGAAAGTATATAGTGGGGTTTATTTAAAAAAAAAGTTTTTCTTTAAGAAATTAGTAAGAAGAGTAGTAAGTTCAATAAAAAAATAAATGAGATTTTTAAAGTAATTTAATAATTTAAGTATAAACATAAATTAATCTTTGTTTATAAATATAGTAAAAGCTTTAACACTATTGAGTTTAGTTAAATTAATACTAATTCCTTAAAAGGAAACAATATAACCACAAAAAAAAACAGAAGAGGCACTAAAAATATATTTTAATAGTCTCAAAAGTAATTTATATTCTTGAATAATTTGTAAAACTTAATTAATATGTTAAATATATTCTTCTTTAGTTTTTAAATAGATTAAAATATTATCAAAGTAGGTAATAATAAAATTATTAAAACAAGGTTAAAAAGGGAATTGATAAATTAAGTAAAAATTATAAAGGTATTACACAATTTAAAGTTTATAACAGTAAATTTATAGTGGTTTAAAAGAGTATTAAAAGTAGTTAAAGGGATAAAATTTTCTTTAACTTTAATGTTGTAATACTTATTTTTAACATTTAATTTGGTAAATATAGTTGATTTAAGTAGTTTATCCCTAATATCATATAGGTTTAGTAAAAAGTTTTATCCTTAATAGTTTTAAAGTTTAAAACACAATTATTAATATATAATCTTTAACCACCATCAGCTTTTTATATAAAAAAGATTAGAAATCTTTATAGTAAAGAAAAAAGTCTAATTTACCCATTTTCAAATAGTTTTTAGATTTCTTCTTTTAAGGTTTAGTATTATTTAAGAGATAAATGGTAAGTAAGTTTTAAGTATGGTTGTATACTAAAGATTAGTTTAATTTTATGTTTAATATTATATTTAGGTGGTAATTTATTTACAAGTTTAAAAACATTAGCAAATTAACTTACTATATTGTATAAGAAGTGGTTATTAGATATAAATTCATTAAAATCAACAGATAAAGTGTTAATAAATGAATAATAAACAGATATATATCTTTATAAATTATTTAAGTTTTTGATTAGCTTTTTACATTGATTTTTACTTATAATAATAAAATTATTTGCTACAATTATAGAGTTAGTGTTAGGTAAAGCATTTAATAATTTTATAGTAGGGTAATATAGGTTTTTTAAGATTAATTCCACTAATTTTTTTTAGAATGTAAAAAAAATAAATTTGTAACCTTTTAGGGTAATATTCATAGATATAAAACTATGATATTTAAACTAATTTTAACCTAGAATAAAATTATAACTAATGTTGCTAACTAGGAATTTAATATATTGGGAGTAGTTAGGGGGTAATGATAGGTATTTAAATACAGTACCAAATGCTTGTTTTATTAAGTTGTTAATATATTTAATTATTAAGTTACTTTTTTAGGTAGGTAAAGATAGTTTTAAAACAATAAAAGAAGAGATAATATAACTAAAACAACCAAAATTAATTAAAATACTAACAAGTATATCTATAAAAAAACTAGTTAATATAAGCAATAAAGTGATAGTTAAAGGTAAAAAATTATAAGGTAAATTAGTTATTAGAATATTTCTAGTTTCTAATAGTTTAATTAATTAGATTTCTCTAGTATAAATAGTTTAATTTATAAAATTAATAGTTTATTAGAATTTTTGTGGATTAGATTAGAATTTACTAATTAATTATAAAAAGGGTAATTCTAAGGTTATATTAATATTATTTAAGTTTGATTTATGGTTGGTAAGTTAAGATTATTGAGAATTAAATAGATATTGCTTTTTTAAAGGGTATTTGTTAGCTTTATAATTAACTTAAGTTTTTTAGCAGTAATAACAACCTTTGTTTGTTTTTAAGTAGGCTTTAACTTCTTTACTAAAGGTTTTCTTATAAAGCTTTAAAGCAGAAACATTTATCATTTGAAACTTAAGTAAATAAAAGTAAAATTTAAAAGATTAATTTTTAAGGTAGAAAGATTTAGTTATAAAGTAAAAGATATTATCAATTATAATTGTTGTATCATAAATGTTAAAAAAATCATATTATTAAAATATTCCCTATTAACTAATTAAAGCTTCACTTGAAGGTTAAAGCATTATAATAATTTGTGAATTTATTCTTCTTCAGTGATATTTAATATATTTAAACATATCTCATTAAATTTCTTAATTAATTATCTTGTAGAAGTTTTTTATTTAAGTTAAGAAAGCTTTTCTCTTGTTAATTAAACTTAATCTTTTAGGTAATACATTTTTTTAAAGGCTTTTTCCAATTATTTAAAAGTTTGTATCTTTGTAATAAGTTATCCTCCTGAAAATTCTTTAGGATTAAGTTTATAATAAGTTAATTACCAAGTATAAGTAAATTTTTCTAAAAAAGAAGTGGTTAATTTAAAGATATTCTTTAGATTTTCTTTTAGGATTAAATTAAAATAATTCTTTATATTTTTAAAGTAGTTTTTAAGTTTGTAAAGGTTTTTAAAGCTATTATAAGTAGTTAATTTGTTTTTAAAAATATTAAAGAGGTAGTTGAATGTATTAACTATAGTGAAGTAGCTAGTTTGTTAGATTTAAACTCTTTGATACATGTTTTTTTTAATCAAAAGTTGTTTAATATAAGCTTCTTAAAGGGTAATAAGTTTTTAAAAACTAAAGTCTTAGATTCATTTAGTAATTAAACTACTATCATTATGAAAATAATATAAAGGTATTTTTTTTTAATAGTATTATAATATATAGTGTTAAATTTAAAAGAAATAAATTATAGATAAAATTTAAAATAGTAATAATTAGGTTTAATATAGATAGTTATTAATTTCTAATAGGTTTTTAATAGTTTTATTATTGTTACTATATAAGTATAATAGTAGTTAAATTAATATAGTATAGAGGAAAACTTAATATAAAAGTAGTGTGTGTAGAATATAATAATATAACATAGCTATAGTGTGCAAGTGTAAACAAAGTTTAATTAAGTTTCAAACTAGGATGAGTCACTAATATATTAAAATTTATATTAGGTAGTGTTAATATCCTACAATATTAATAGAATATAGTTTCAATTTTAGAAATAGTGTAAAAGTAAAAAATAGTAAGAATTGAGAAGAAAAAAAAGAACCTAATTTATTAAATAATTTAATACTATTTATACAATTAATTTAACTATATAAGTATAAATTAATCATATAATTTATAGTTAATTGGATTATATAAAAGTATATATAAGAATTTAGAGAACTAATCTCTTAACACATATAAACTTGTAATAACTATTTATTAGATTAAACATATTAAAAATAAGTTTAGATTATAATATGTTAATAATATCTTATATATTTAGCAATAAATACTTTTCTTTAATTATTATAGCATTAATTAGTTTATAGTAACATATTTTGAGAAAGCTGTGTTTGGAATAGTATAAGCAAAAGAGAGAGATCTAGGGAATTCTATGTAAAGGTTAAGGAGATAAGGGGTTTATTGATTTAAGCTAAATAGCTGGAAACAACCTAGATTAAACTCCTTCTATATAAAATAGCTTTGTTTCTGTATTCTATATATAATACATAGAGTAATAGGTTTCTGGAGTTTTCTGGAGGGTTGTATTAACACTAGCTGGGAAGTCAAGTGTCTAATAACTTTTAAGTAAATAGTTGTCTTCTAGGATAGCACTTGTTTGGTGATATAAAAGAGGTAATTTATTGTTTAACTTGGATTATTAGGCTGTACCCTAGGAAGAGGACCAATGTGATAACTTGGTTGTAGTCAGCATATTTATAGTTTGCTTGATGTGTCTTCCCAGAGTACAAACCATACATCAAATGGAACAATTAATTGCATTGCTTGGGTGTATTTTGTGGTTATGTTGCATATGGATCTGTAACAGGGTTCTTGAATGAATTGAATTGAATTGAATTGAATTGTTAAGGATGAACAGGTCCTCTAGCCCATGACAATAACTTTGGAGAAGCACCAATTCTCTCAATATATTAATATCAAATTCTTATGATTCCCCAAATAAAATTAAGCAAATCCTTTATAATATACTAATAAAATAACTGATTTACTAAATTTCTTGCTAATAATTTGATATTTATTATTTTATAAATTTGTTTATATAATTATGTATTTCTTTGATAAAACTAATTATATAAAATTAATATCCTTAAAAATAATATTATAAAATATTTTTATTGAAAATTTTAATATTTTAATTATATACTAATAATAAAAATTTAAAATTTAAAAATAAATCTATAAAATTAAAATATAATATTGATTTTGATTTTTTGATTTTTTTAAAACAATGATTTATTTAAAATTAAATAAATAAATAAATAGTATCTTATTAATAAAATATTGTATTAATCCTTTATTATTGAAATTCTCTTAAATTTTAATCAAAATATAATATTATATTTATTATATAATATATATTAATAATATTATTATTATAAAATTAAAAAAATAGGAAATTTTTTAATTTCTGATTTTTCAAACATATTATTAGTTTCAAATAAAAGAATATATATAAAACAAATAAGAAAATAAATAAGAAAATAAATAGTATTAAACTATACATATATAAATATATATATAATAACTTTTTTAATTAAAAAAAATTTTTTTAAAATTAGCTATTTAATTTAATTATATTTAAACTAAATAATAACTATCAAAGGTTTTTATTTTAGTATCAATACAACTTAACCATAACCCTTTTAAAGTTATTTAAAATTTACAAACAGCTTTTAATAATAAAGTATTATCTAAATCAACAATTTATTGTTTAGTAAATTATTTCAAGGCTAAGAGAAAAACTACCCAAAGCCTATTAAAATCTAGAATACTAATTTCAACTATTATTCTTTTAATTATTAATAAAGTAAAAAAACATATCAAAAAACACCCTTTTATTTTAATTAAAGAATTATCAAAAAACTCTAATATTAGTTACATAAGTATTTTATATATATTAAAGTTTAAATTAAAATTAATTAATAAAAATATAAAATAGGTACCTTATAATTTAACTAAGGTTAAAACAAGTTAGAATAGCTATTGCTAAACAAAAATTACTAAGGTATAATCTGAAACCAAAGCTTTAATAATAAATTATTATAATTGATGAATCTTAGATTTATTTGTATAATCCTTTATTAAAACATAAATTAAAGTGTTAGATTAAGTTGAATCAACCCTCTTTATAAATTCCTTTAAATAAATACTTTGTTGATAAGTAAATATTAATTATTATAATAAATTATAATAGTATATGTTATTTTTATTTAGTTCCTAAAAGAAAATTAATTAATAAGAAACTTTATTTTTTTATTATTAAATAATATTTTTTCTAATTGGTATTCTCAATATAATTTGAGAAAACCTATTATTTTACATCATAGTTATAAAATACATAAATTTAAAGTTGTAAGAAACTTTTTAATTAAAAATAACTAGAAAAAATTACCACATCTAGTATATTCTGTAGATTATAACCTATATAATTATAATTGTTTTAAGTAATTAAAAAACTAGCTTATAGGAAAGAAAATTTCTACAGGAAAATTTAATTGGTTTATGAAGTATCAAATTTTAATCTTTAATAAAAAGAACTATTTTTTAAGTATTAGATCTTTGCTAAGAGTATAGCAAAAAGTTATTAGAAATAAAAAAAATTATTAATTTTATATTATATATTTATTTTTACTTTTTATATATTAAAATATTTATTTTTTTTCAATTGCAAAAAATTCCCATTATTTAAATTATTAAGTAATATTTATAAATTTATTCTTATAAATTTTTCATAATAATAAGAATTTATTATCTAAAGATCATTATAGTTATTATATAGTCATTATTAACTATTATAAATATATTTATTATAAAAATGAAAATTAATCAAAAACAATAAATAAAATAATTAAATTATAAAATATAATAAATCAATTTATACTTAAAAATCTAAAATAATTAAAATTATAATTATGATTTTAAATTTATATTAATCATACCTTAAAATTTATAAGTTAGAATATTTTTGTAAAGTATAGGGGGTTAAACCTTCAATAAATATTTTAAAATTATTTATAATTATATTAAATAATAAGTTAAACTTAAAAGCATTAATCTTCTAAATTTATTTAAAAATTAAAGGTAAATACTCAAGGTAGTATATATATCTTTATTTTTAGCTAGCATATATATACTATTATAATATATATTTTAGAATTTTATCTCTTTCTAGAATATATTATATTTATACAAATCTACAATATTATAAGATAGTTAAAGATTTAAATCACAAAGCTTTTTAAGATTTTAAATTATTGTTTTATATAATTAACTAAAGTTATCTTTTTTAGTTAATTATAAGAATATCTTACTTTATTAAATTTAACTTTATTAGTTATACTAATAATAAAATTATATACTATTATTTATATAATGTTAAATATAACTAAGCTTACCACAAATAATCTAATAATATATAAATTAACTAATATTAAAATTATAGATATCATTATAATTATAGACACTATTATAATTATATTAAATATTAAATTAAATAACTTTGTTAAGAGTTAAATTACTTAACTTTATTAAACTAAAAAATAATAATAACAAAACTAAAATTATTTCAACTAAAGATTATTAAGTAAGTTTAATATCTTTATATATATTGAAATTATAATAATATAGTTATTATTGAATTATATTAACTTTACATATATAATTAGTTAAATTAAACTAATTTTATAAGATATTTCAGTATAATATTAATTTAACTTTAATTAATAAAATATAAAGATAAAAGAATCTTTATATCTCTCCTTTCCTAAAATTTAGAATTTTAAGTTAATTAAGGTATTTTTTATAAAAATCTTATACTAGTTTTTTTATATTGCTATAATTAATAATAGTATTTTAGGTAGTTTTTTTACTTAACTAGGTATTATAATTTCTTATATTAGATTTTTAAATTTAAGATTTCTTTTACTCTATATTTTTTAACATTATTAACTAAAATAAAGGTATTTATATTTTTTAATATCTTTTTATAATGTAAACTAAAGAGAGACTTATGAAATACTAGATAAATCTTATAATTCTTAGGTAATTTTAAATTATTTATTATATATTATTAGATTAATCTTATTAATAAAATTAAATAAACTAATTCTTTTATTGTTTAATTTGTTACTTAATTAGTTTATTTTTAGGTTTTTTGTGTTTAAATAAATATATTAATTAATATTTAACTTTTTTAATAATATATATTTCTTATTATAGAATTTCTTATAATTTTCTTTTATTTTATTAATATTACTTTTTAACTTATTATATATTTACTTCAACTTATCAACTTCAATAGCAACAACTTTATTAATAATATCTATTAGGGTAATCTATATATTTATATTATATCTAAAATTAATATAAAAGGGTGAATATTTAATAAAAATCTAGAAATAATTATTATATATTATTTGGGTTAAGGATAAATATTTAAGTTAGTTATTTTATTAATAGTTGATATATTTCTTTAAGTAAGTTTTTAAGATTTAATTTACTTTTTTAGTTTAACTATTAGTTTCTAGATATATTATAATTGATAGTTTTACTTTTATATATAAACACTTAAATAATTCCTTTTAAAATATTAATATGAATAATAAATCTTAATCTGATAGAATCTGTCTTAAAATATTATGTATCTTAATTATATTATTTAATAACAACTTAGTTGTTTATTTAGTTATAATTATTTTTTAACAGGGAATAAAATAAGTGTATTTAGTTAATTTATCAACTACTATATAAATAAAGTTATAACCTTTTGATATAAGTAAACCTATTATAAAATCTATACTAATTAAACTTTAAAATCTTTTAAATATAGGTAATAATATTAGATAACCTAATTTTAATTAAGTTATCACCTTATTCTTTTATTATTTAATATATTACTTGATATATTACTTTATATTATAATATAAATTTAGTTAATTATAAAACTATTGTATTATACTAATAGTTTTAGTTATTCTTTTATAACTAAATACTAAAGATTATGTAGGTTTATAATAATTCTTTTTTTTATTATTTTATTTAGAAAAAAAACCTTATTTTTATATAAGATTACTTTTTTCTACTTATTGTAATTTTTAATAAGCTTTTTAATTAACTTTTAACAATCTTTATATAATAAAGTAATTTCGTTTGAGCTTTTACTATTTTTTTAGTATTATCTAACTTAATTGTTAATATAATAGCATATCACAAGTTTAATAAGAGTAGTAATATAAAAAACTTCTTTATATTTTTTATTTGATTTAATAAATATAATAATATATCTAACACTACTTATTTTAATTTAAGATAGTAATAAAACTCAGAGTTAAACTATAAGAATAAACTTTATTTATTTTGTTTTTAATTTAATAACTTTAGTTTTTTAAAATATAATAAATTTTTATAGTTATAATAGATAATCACTAAATGTTTTATATCTATATAAAACTATTTATAATGTTTAAAAGCTTCTACTACAGTTAATAATTCTTTATTATAAATCTTATAGTTTGTTTTTATAGAATTTAACTTTCTATTAAAAAAGAATATTAGAGTTAATTTTCCTTATGTATTATATTATTATAATACTACATTAATTATTTTATTAGATATATTTATCTTTAAGATAAAAGTATTTTTAAAATTTAACTATACTAAAATATTAAACTTTAGAAATAATTGTTTCATTTTATTAAAAGTTATAGTAACTATATTTATCTACTTGAATTTATTAAAACTCTTTGTTAAATCTATTAATAAAATTACTAATTTTGAATTATTTTATATAAAATTTCTATAGAAGTTATAGAATCTTAAGAATAACCTTGTTTTTTTTAAAGTTGAAGATATTTTCTATTCTTTAATAACTTATATCTTTTTTAAATTTATTGATATTTCAGTTTGTTATATAACAAAACTTAATAATTCAACACTTTTTTTATTAAATTATAACTTCTTTAACTTAACTTATAACTTTTAATTTTAGAAAATTTATAGTATTTGTTTTATATATTCTTTATACTTCTTTTGAATCTTTAAATATATTAGTATATTATTTAAGTATATAATTATAAATTAGTTCAGATATTTTTTTATTATATTATTTATAAAGTATTAAAAGATTATAAAGGTATTTGTTAATTTAAAAAGCACAACTTAATATTTAAAATAATTATATTTTATCTAGAAAATAGTCTTTTATTTATTACCAGGTTTAATTTTAATTAAGTTATAAACTTTTCTAAAGTTAAACTTAGTAAATATTCTTGCTTTATTTAATTATATAAATAATTCTTTAATTAGCAAAAATAAATATTAGTTTTTTTAATAATAGTATTAAATTTTCAGTAGTTATTATAAAGTCTTAGTGAATTATTTTTCTTTTTTACAAATATAATTATGGTACTTATTAGGGATTAACTATGTTTTATAAATCTATTTGCTAACATTTTATTTAATTATTCTTTTAACTCTTTTAACTCTTTTTAAGTTAATATATATATAAAACTAAATAGGGGTATTTTATTATCTTCTAATATAGTCTTATAATTATATTTTATAGTAATAACTCTATTACTTTTACTTTATTGAATATTTCTTTGAATTTTATATACTTAAATGGGATATAAAACTTAAATAGTAAATTTTAAATAATTGCTAAAATATATTTATATTTGTTTTTTGTAGAGTTACTAACATTATCTTTTAATTTTTTTATAACTATTTGCTAGTATATATTTATTAAAACTCTATAACAAAAGGACTAATAGTGGTTTTGATATAATTTAACTAAATATAAGTGTTCTTAAACCTGTTAAATTCTTGTGTTAAAGCTTTAGTTATCTTATTATAGAACTTTTCTAAGGATGTAACTAAATATTGTTATATTAATTAAGAATTAAAAACTTTGTAAATTTTTACTTTGTTTAAGATATTTAGTATAAGATTTTCCTTTAAAAGTTATTCTAGTTTTAAATTATTTTAAAAATGCTAATTTTAATAATTAACTCTTTAACTAATTTGTTATTATATTAATATTTACTTTGTGATCCTTTATTTAATTATAGTTGATAATAATAAAAAATGCTAATAACTTTATAATATATACTTTCAACTTTATAACTTAATTATAACAAAAAATATTTAAAGATTTTAATTAACTAGTGATATAATTATTTAGTAATTTACCTTCAATATTAGTAGGTTAGAAAATTCTAATAGGATTAACTCTATTTAATTAAAATTAATATACCAATAGCTTAGCTATATAAGAATATAAGGTATTTATATTAAAAAATATTACTATAATTATAATTTTATTATTATCTCTTATAAACATTAATTATAATAAGGGGTATTTTATTGTTTTATTATCTATAATTAAAGCTTTAGTTTTTAAATTCTTATATTAAAAATATTTTTTAATTATATAGCTATTTGCATTATATTTTAAATATAAATTATTTTTCAATTAGTATGTTTTTTCTATTGATATTAGTTTAATGTTTTTTAAAATCAATCCCTTATTTTTATAATTATTCTTTTTTAAATAATTAATTTTTTTACTATTAGCTTTATTCTTTGTAATTTTATTTTTATCAACTTTAATAATAGTCTTTATTAAATTATTAAGGGATTTAATTAATAGTAATAATAATAACTTTTCCTTTAACTTAAGGTTTAATTTATTTTTAATCAAACTATTAGTTGTGTTTTTATTGAAATTAGCTTATATATATAATAAATTTATCTCTTAACAAAACTCTATTATAAATCTATTACCTTAGTATAGTATATGTATTTTATTAGAAATTAAGTGTTATTTATTAATAATTCTAAAATTCTTCTTTAAAAAATCAACAATATTTTTAAATAATATATTTTCTTTTGAAGGAAACTATTTTATAAATTAAATTACTTTATTTAATATAAGGTTATTTAACTTTATACTTATATAGTTAACTTTATCTTTTTCTTTATTAAATTAGTAGAAACTAAAACATATAATCAATAAGTATATAGAGTTATTTAACTCTTTAACTTTATTGTTAAACTTAAGTAAGTTAAAAAATTTAATATTTAATTTAAAAGCTATTAAATTTTATAATATTAGTAGAAGTAAAAAACAACTTGCTTTAATATTTTTAATAATTATTTAATAATGGGATATCTTATTTTTTTATTAAAAAACTTCCATACACTAATTAATATATGAATTATATTAGCTATTAAAGTTATTACTCTAATATATAATCTAAACACTATGTTTTTAAATGGAAATTGAAACAAAATATAAAATAGAATATAAAGGGTTAAATCTTCAGTAATTTTTTTGAAAAAAAAATTAGTTATATTAAATAATAAGTTAAATATAAAAATATTTATCCTTTAGACTTATTTAAAAGTTAAAAATAAATACTTAAGATAGTATATACATCCTTTGTTTTTAACTAATATATATATATATTATTATAATATATACTTTAGAGTTTTATCTTTTTTTAGAACAA
>JNEM01012389.1:0-10935 GCA_000697335.1 Conidiobolus incongruus B7586
GGACAGTGTAAAGAGGAGAGCCAGATTTTGGAATTTCTTGTAAAACATGACCTCTGCGACGAGCCAATAAATCGAAAATGATAGAAACACAGTCTGCAGGTGATTGAATTTCAACAGAATAAACTGGCTCCATCAATCTGGGGGAAGCAGTCAAGAAGGCAGAGTAGCATACTCTTCTAGTAGTAGGAATGATTTGACCACCACCGCGATAAATAGCCTCTGGAGCCAATACAGAGTCTAAAATCTTAAACTTTACATTACGAACTAGTTCGTCACAAAGTGGTCCTTCTCGAGTACCCCATTGGAAACCTTGTTTAATAGATTCTTTAACAGATCTGAGTAACTTTTTTTCTTCAGAGCTATGTACAGTATCATCCATCAATAAGTTTGGACCTTGGTTATCAGGTCCAAAAGCCCAAATGGACCTTGAAGCCAATATATCCCATTCATAATTCTTTTCCATATAATTAGCAACTTCCTTAGCGGGCCAAGATGAGTTGATTTTTCCTCTTTCGATATCCTGACCAAGTCCTTTATCGAGAGGCTCAGCAATCATTGTTAATTTATTCTTTTTATTGGGTGTTTCAGCAAAGCATTTAAATGAAGAAGTTTCAACAACTGTTTCACAAAAGCTTACAACTGGATCAGCAACCTTGATATCGATTTCTGCATACATTTTGCGAAGGTCATGCATGATAGAGTCCAAATAAAGTTCACCTGTTCCGAGAATGATATGTTCTCCAGATTCTTCTACTCTAGTTTGAGAAATAGGGTAACTCTTTTGAATTTTCCTTAATCCATCAAGCATTTTTGGAAGCTCGGCGGGATTGATAGGCTCAACAGCAATTTTAAGGACGGGTCGAGTAGTGAATTTAAGTGGAGAAAAGATATATTGATCTTCACCATATGATTCCATACTGACGATTGTTGCAGTTTTAACAATAGAAGCATCTACACCACTTAATAATACCCAATTACCAGGACCAAGTTGAGGAACTTCGATTGAATATCTGGATACATGAATTGATACCTTTTCAACTGTTTGAACAGTCATATCTTCTTCATCTTCGATGGAGTAACTTTCTCCTAAAACCCTGACTCTCATACCATTTCTAATAGTACCGCTCATGATTCTACCAAATGCATCAAATTTACTGCCATCAAGAGTTGGATAAAGCTTGGTGATATTGATCATCAAGGGTCCTGAAGGATCCAAATTGGTCATTGCTTTGGCGATCAAAGAATCCATAGGACCAGTATATGTGGAGGATGTCTTTGAGAATGCATTGGCAAGTGGAGAAGGGATATGTTCTTTAAGCATCTCAACAAACCCATTTGAGCTTCCTCCAAAGAAAGATTGCATCACAATTTTCAACAGGTCGCGAATGTCTAAAGTGAGTTGTTTAGGAGTCAAATAGATTCCAAGGGAAGTGAGAGTCCTGTTTAAATCTTCAGGAGACTCGCCAATGGTCTATAATCAAAATGGTTAAACATATAATCGGCCAATGAAAAAATTATTTACCTGGGTGAATAATTTATATAATGGCTCCAATATGAACTTGACAAATGATCTTGTTTGTCGGTCATCTTTCTTTTTTCTTTTGAATTTGCGAGATTCAGGATCAAATACAATATCTCCCCATAATCTAAGACTAAATTCTTTTGGATCAATTCCACCATATTGTAGCGAATACATTTGGGCAAAAGATAGAAGAGTAAAAGACCATCCGAATTGACTACTGCAAAAACAGACATTCCCTAATTCAGGTGATATTCTCAGATCATTATTTCCAGTAGGACAATTAGCAATAATCGAATTCACCTCCTCAATGGTATGACGTAATTTGAAATAGGCGTCAGTGGGAGGTAATTTTAATTCTAATATCAAACGATCAATTTTGTTAATTACAAGCACAATAGGCATATTTAATGAAATGGCATGCTCTATGATATGCTTCGTATTGCACATGACACCTTCAATAGCATCAACCATCAAAACTACACCGTCAGAAAGTCTTAAACTAGCAGTAACCTCATCGATGAAATTAACATGTCCTGGAGTATCAATCAAATGAATCAAATGGGTTTTAGTTTTTAAATCAGGTAAGAGCAAAGATATAGGACTAGATTTAATACTGCACCCTCTTTGGCGTTCGAGATTATGATAATCAGTGAATCTTTGTGATTTTTCCTGTGATAAATCTAAAGTTGGGTGAGTTTCCTCCATTAACATATCCAAAAAGGACGTTTTTCCATGATGAAGATGCCCAACAACTGCAACGCTTCTGATAAGTTCAGGGTATTCTGTTAAGCTGACTAAATAGCTAATAAATATTAATTATTAATGTTTTACTAAAATTAGATTATTGTTTACTCTTTGCTATAAACAGTAGGGGGTAAGTCCTTTTCTACAGAATGGAATTTTTTGTTTACGATAGGTTTAACAATTGGTTCAGATAGTGGTTGAGTATCTTCTTCTTGTACAAGGGTTTCCACTTCTTCACCATATACTTCGGCGGCAGTAGGATAGTACTTTTTATCCTCATGTAACACTATTTGGTTATTGGGATGATCTGAATTAACAATTATTATTAAATTGCTGAATGTATTTTTAATAGTATTTACCTTGTACACGCATCATTTGCATACCAGTATCGATCTCTTCATCGACCTCACTATCATTTTCTTCACTAGAGGGCTTTTTCTCTGGCTCAGTCAAAGTAGGTTCAGAGTATTCTTCATTTTCTTCTTCCTCTATTTCTTCATCTCCCAAGTAATTTCCGAATTCATCATATAAATCGTCATCCATGATAATTCAAATAAATTGAAAAATAAGTTGTATGATTTTATATTTAGTTTTGTAAATTCAGTGTGAATTAATATTTCTATAATAATTAAGAAATATTTATAAATATTATTTCAGAATGATATCAAGCTGAAAAACGTCAATACATAAATTTATATAACATTATAAGATATATTTATTTATGGGATTACAATTGAATTTTATCAATCGAAATAAATCAAAATCACATTTTATATTTTTTTTCAGGCAAAAGTTATTTAAGATATTGAAAAAAATTATTATTTAAGACATATTATATTAATAAACAAACTTTTGATATAAGTGTACTATACTGGTAAAGATATATATGATTATATTTATTAATGAAAAAAGTCTATTGATTATATTTAAAATTCAATCTAAACTTATTAAGCTAATAAAAACTTTTGTTCTACAGTTTGTTTGACTTGTTGTGATGAACTATGAACTAACTCAGCCTTAATGGTAATTACTAATTCTCTAGGATTCAAAGCATGCTTTTTACATTCTAGACTTCCTCTTAAGAAATCTCCTTGTTCAACACTCAAAGAATCTTTAAAGATAAACAAAGTTTGTTTCCAATGAGTAGCTTTGCTGAATGGACCAGTGCTGAAGGCGATGGGTTGGTCTTGTCCTTCAATAATCATTTCATTAACTGCTTCATAGTTGACAGCACCGGATTCGGGGTCAATGGGTGCAATTCCGGTGTCTGAAGCCATGATCCAGTCAAGCTCTTCTTCTTTATTGGTGGTGAATAAAGTATCGAAGTAGCCAAATAAACCATGTAAAGTTCCTGATTTAGTCATCAATAATTGGAACTCAGTGGTGAATTCAAGTTCAGAAACATCAATATTCATCAAATTCAATTCCTAGAAATGATATTAATAGTGATTAAATTAATGTTTGATTTAAATTCACCTTAATACTGAATAAGTTGGTAATCACAGTGCTCTTGTCCAAAACATCTACCAAAGCTTCATCATAGCTCATGGATTTCATGGAAGTCATTTTGAATCCATATACATTGTCCCAGAATTCAAATTTATCCTTTATGAGGTGATCATCCATGAAACCAGCTAACATCATTTGGCAATAGTTGGGAGCTAATAAGCCATCGGGCTTAAGATATCTCTTCTTAGCAACAAGGACGGAATCTAACATAGACTCGAATAAAAGGAAGTATCCCATCCATTCAGAAATAATGATATCAACTTGAGGCACAGGAAGCTGAATTTCTTCAATCTTGCCTCGAATGAGAGTGATCTTATCTTCAAAATTGTTTTCTTTGATGTTAAGTTTGGCTTTTTCAATGATATCAGAGTTGTCAACTGAATAAACATGTTTGGCACCAGCTTGAGCAGCGAACATAGAGAGAATACCAGTACCACAACCTACATCCAAGACAACCTAAGCAATTTGAATTTAATTCATATTCCATTTAATTAGGGTGCTTTTAATACCTTATCCTTGAAGTATTCAGAGTTTATCAAAATAAAATCTCTATATCCATCAGTTCTAATGGAGTCCTAAAGGATTGTGAATATTGGCTGTAAACACACTAGCACTAAAAATATTAACCTTAATCATTTGTTCATGAATATCAACACCAGCATAGCTTTCAAAATAATAGTCGCCTTCAATTTTCATATCTTTAACTTGGCGTTGAATGCTCTTTACATCTTCGTCATTATCCCCCTGAACTTCTTTAACTAAAGGATCATAAAAAGACTCTTTAACCATAAGCTTGTATTGCTCAAATTGCTCTTTCAAAGCTGATAATTGACTTTCAACGCTCTTGAGCTTCTTCTTATTTTGTCTGAATTGGTAAATTAAAGTTTCGCCTTCGATTGTGGATACTGTATGATACATAAAAGTTAATGAGTTTTAAATAATATATGGATGTAATTACATCTTTCGCTATATGTTGATTGTGCACTAAATTGAGAAATAGCACCTTCGAAAATATCTTCAAAAGCTATAAAATCAACTTCAAGTCAATAATTGTTGAATTGAAATGAACAATGCAATAGTATTTACCATATAAAAGAGGATCTTCAGAGAGATGGGGGACTAATAAATCGTCATCTTGAAATAGAGGTTCTTTACCAGTGAATTTAACCTTAAAAATACTATCCAAATCATTTTCATCAACCTTTTTTCGAATATAATTTAAAAATCTAACAGATTGATAAAAATCCAATTCTAAATCAAAAATTAATATGAATATACTGAATAGTATAATATCACCAATTACTCAATTTTAACTTTAATTCTAAAAAATCAAAATGATGGAGTTGTCTACAATGGAAAAATAATTCACTGGAACTGTCGAACTTTTCAGCACAAAATAAACACTTCATATCTTTAGAATATTCATTTTCAGAATCGTTCCAATCTGAGTAATTTTCCATATCTATTTTATGATTATTAATATATAATGATATCATATATTGTATATTTTAGTGTATATATATACCTTGATAATCTTCAATTCCAAATTCCGAATCTGAAACTGAAAGATGATCTTGTTCAACTAAATCCTAAAAAATTATTAATTAAAATATTTTAAATTTGAAATTAATAATTCACCATTTTTAAACTATTATAATATTCTTTTTATCGTTGATTATTTGGGTAACTATAATATTAATTTAATTATTGAATTTTTGTTTTTAATTGAAATTTTGAAAATTAATATCTTTAAATTATCTCATTTATATTCTACAAATTATGGGATTTTATACAATACACAAAAAATATTAGAGTAATTCTCATTTTATCATTATCTCTTATAATATTTGAAACAATGATTATAATTATAATATAATGGAAATTTATTAACTTAAAAAACTTCCAAATCTTTGGTTAAATATATAGATTTTAAATATATTTATAAATTAAAATCTCACTATATTCCACTTCATATTACATCCCTTGAGTTACTATATAGATATTCTTTTCATCTGTTTAAATTATAAACCATTATATTTGAAATATCTCAGTGAACACATTTGTTTAATAATTATTTATATATCAGTGAAGGTATTAGTATATGAGTTAATGGAAAAATCGAATACATGTTATTAAACTTATTTTGAAAGATTAATAAGTTTTTCAATATTAGAAATTTGCTGACATTAAAGTATAATATTAAAAAATATTTGCTTGATTATATTGATTTGATTGTAATTATAAATTATTAATTTAATATATATTTTCATTTAAAATTATTATTCTAATATGTAAAAGCGAGGAATTGAATTTTTGAATGAAAACTTTAATAACAATATAATTCCATTCTATATTAATATTCCTTATTAATAATATCGCAATACAATAAATAGGTGGTTTTTGAATATATTTAATATGAAATATTTCATGATATTCGAATAGAAAATCATTCATTAAATCAATCAGTTACTTTATTCTGAATAATATGTTTAATATAATATTTCAATTCTTTGTAAATAATTGAGACTATAATTGACTTTAACATAAACAAAACATATACTTTAATTATTTTCAATTAATCTTATCAAGGTATATCAAAAAAGAACTATAGACAAATAATGAAAATAGTACTTAATAATATTTCATGATAATTTTTTATCCTTATAAAGCACTACAAACATTAAATTAAAATCTACCTAATTTAAAAGATTATTCAACCTTATAAGATATATTTTGTTACATATTGAAACTGATTTTGGATTGTATTTTTAAGTTTGAAATTATATTGTATACTCTTTTCCTAGTCAAAGTAAGTTTATAACTTTTCATTTATGCACTATTCCTTTCAGTTAAATAAATATTATTATAATGCTTGTATAAATAAAAAGAAGTCAAAGAATAAAAATGTTTAAAAATAAAATTTATAATTTGTACTAATAATATAGTGAAATTATTTTATAATAAAACAATTAACCTCTATTACTCATTTATTCATCATTAGATTTATATATATAATTATATTCGTGTAATTGGTAGTGATTATTTATTGGAATTGTAAAGTTGTTTATATTTGATTAATCTATTAGAAAAATTATTGTCTTACTGAAATGCATAGGATGAAAAATTAGACAATTGAATTAATATATTATTTTATTAATAAATTATTTTTATATTATTAATCCTCATATTTTGGAGGAAAGACATAAGATGGAGGCTGATTAAATTCAATACTAAGCTTGGTTTTGGGTAGATTTTGAAACTGGAAAGGCACTTCGTATGCAAATAAGCATTGATTAAATGTATGGAAATGGAATTTGATAATAATATGATGAACCGAGTTGATTTCTTTGCAGCGGGATGAGTCAACCCAGTCTAAGCCCTTGGGAATAAAAAGCGCGACCCCCAGCGTCGCTTTCGTAGGATCGTCCTGACACACAACGAGTCGATGAGTTTGTAGGATTTGCGTGTTGGTCTTGGTTAATACTACTTCACCATCCTTGATGACTCTGACCTCCTGCTTTAAAGAGAAGCTGGCATGGGTGGGGAAGAAAGTGCTATTCTTTATCTTCCAAAGATCTAAAGTAGCAGTGAAGTGATTCTCCTTAGCAAAGATCATTTCAGGCAACTTGAATTTGTACATCACATTGTCTCGTTGATAAGTATGGAATTGGACTTTGATGGGCTCATTCAGCTGGTGTAGCTGCAACACAGATCGGATCAACTTCATAGGCTTGACTATTTTATGGATGTTTTTGGGGAGCTGGTCAGAATGGATTTCTACAGATATGGTATAGAAGATGGAGGCAATGCTTGAGTGGTAGGTAGGAGGGATTTCACCCCATATGATGAATTCAAAAGGAATTGTATGAACTCCGGTTTCAAAAGCCTCGACTTGATCAACCATTGCATGTTCTTGATCATTGTGGACGATTTGACAAGGATCACTACTCCTCACTCTACCATTCGGTGATGTGATTCTCCTGCCTCTCCACATCATTGAAAGCTTTGGCCTTCCTTTGATTTTCATATACCCGTTGAATTCGAAAAATATTCTGCTTATTAATAAAGGCTCCGTCAGTTTAAACTCCAGAATGCCCTGAACAATGGTGTTGCAAACATCCGTAGTGCCTATGCATATTAGAAATTTAGGAACTCTAATATAACTTTGAAATAACGGAGTTCTTTGCAGGTTAATTGATTTTAGCTTAAGTATTTTCTCAGTAATCGAGCTAAACCCTTTGTGAGGATTATCATCTTTATAGGATTCAAAGACTATATGACTATTCCCATTGTTATTTACATTCATTTTGATAAATTAACAGTAGCCAGCTTAAATGAGTATACCACAAGTCACTATACTAACACAATAGAATAATTAAGATATCAAAACATTTTTGAAAGATATTGGATGATAAAGTTATTATAAGTTTATTTGAATTTATAACACCTTAATACTCGATATCACTTTGTGACTTTCCTTACCAATTGAGTCCTATTTTCAAGTTTTAAATTAAAACTTACAATTAAATTTTAAAATCATTTATCAAATATTACTATTTTATTAGCAGAATATTAAATAATCATAAAATAATAATATTAGCATCAACATAAAGATAGAATATTATAAAAATTAAATTAAATATTATATTTTGAAAGAATAAAATATAATATACTTTAGTATTCATTTTAAATTAACCTAATTACTCTGATAATTTTTGGAATATATAAATAATTTAATCAAATTAAATTGATAAAATTTTCATTTAATGTTATGATTAAACTAACATTTCATATTAATTTCACATATATAGAGCCTATAAATTTAAAACAATATTATAAAGAATAACGAGATATATTTCTACTAATTACAATAATATAATGTAATATCATTTAATCAACATACCAGCAAGAATTATAATTTATTATGTTTAATAATTGAATAGTATTATACAAATATAAGCTTTGATGATTGAAAAAACAGTGAAGTTTATTTCTGATCAAGTGAAAGCGAATATGATGTAAGATCATTCTAATTAGTAAACCAAAAATTACCCTAGAATAATGAACCAAACAATAAAAGTATCAATTCCAAACCGTGATATTATTTATACCTGTTAAAGGAATAATAAAGTTGAATAAATTTTGTTCAGCATTTTTATTGACAAATTACTATACCTTATATTATGTTTAGCCCAATTATACTGATATTCGCAATAAATTGAGATTTGTTATCCATATCATTGAAATTTTAGTTCTGATTGAAAATAAGAATGAAATGTAAAAGTATTACTTCTGTAAAAGAAAATTAACATGAATTGATAAAAGCACTGGAATAGTGTTCAAAATATATTAATATTATATTTTAATTGATTCCTATTAATATTAAGCTGATTTAAATAATTAACAAATTCCAATATTAAATACAAAGTCATAATTAAATATAAAATTTATATATTTTTTATTATCTGTAAAATTGCAAACTTTCTGAAATATTCTTTCAGTGTTTATAACAGTAATTGCATAAAATATAAAGTATTAAATATGATAAATATCTTTAAAGTTAAATAATCAAACAAATTTCATCTAATCAATTCATATTACTCACCAATAATTAATAATACCTTAATTTGGCTATTTTGAATTTTATCAAGTAATAAAATAATTCATATTCATATATTTTTATTGTAATTTGAAATTTAATTACCTAAAAATTGATTCAAATCATTTAATTTAATATTCTGTCAAATTCTATAGAAATACTTGAAAATGGATAATATGAAAGATAAAAGAAAATATATTGAAAATAAGTACCAGCTTTATAGTATAGCAATAAAGGCTTATTAATATAAGCATTACTCTAGTTTTAAAATTTATCAAATATTATTTCAACCATAAAATGAATATAAAAATTATTTTTTTATATTTAATCCTTTATATTATTAAGCAATTGAATACATTGATAAAATAATAAAAAGTTTGAATATCTATTATATGATGATTATTTTAGTTTATATTAAAACTACTAATTTAATAAATAAACAATAAAATGATATAAATTATAATAATTCCATCAAAGCATGGTTAGAAGTTTTCAAAATTACCGAATATGAATATTTTATTATAAGAGTGCTATTAATTATTAATCTAATATTTTGATTTTAATAACTTATTCTGAATAATAACTCTTTTTATTTTATCTAATAGGAATGAATTTAAAGTCTAAAATGTTATATTATATTATTTTGTACTTATCTCTAATATTTATGCCTAAAATTCAAATGGATTACTCGAATTTTTAAAATTTCATACTCGACTCATACTATTGAATCATGTTAACAATACACAAGTTAATATTTTAACTATTTAAATCATATTAATTTATGCAAACTAGTTAAAAAATCAAAGTTCCATAATATCAAATATCTTTTAATCAAACATGGTTATTTGTTAAAATACTTATTGCAATCTATTACTTAGTTTTATAAACTGAAAATAGATAAAATAATGATGAAATAAAACGTCTTGAATATAACTAAATATCAAATATCATTATTTCTAATATATTATAATTATATTATATTTGCATTATAATTTCCAACAAAGTATAATATAATTATGTAAAAGATTATATTTATATTGATTATAAAATGAATATATAAATTAATATATTGCATTATAATATTAAATTCAAAATATAAAGTTAATTATATTGAAATATCCTTGTTCAAGCCTATATAGAAATTGGAGACACTAGGGAGATAAATATTATATTAATTTTAGAAGACTAGCTCTCTAAATCAATATATATAATTTTTTTATATTAACTTTTAATTTCTTAAGTAGTTAATTTTTTAAAATTAATTAAAAGATAAAAATATTAATAATTTTTTTAATTAATCTCTTTTTTCGAATTTTCATTATATTTATTATTATTATTATTTCTAAAACTAAAACTATATATATCAATATTTTATTAATATTACTTAATATATGATTGAATATATTTATATTAATTTATTAATTTACAAATCTTAATTAAATCTTATTTATTAGTATATTAATATGATTGATAAATTTTTTATTTTTTATTTTATATTAAATCATTTTTAATAAAAATAACAATATATTATAATAGACATATAATAAAAAAATTAATATAT
>JNEM01012391.1:0-15839 GCA_000697335.1 Conidiobolus incongruus B7586
TTATTAAATATATTTAAATATATTTATTTATTATCAAATAATATACTTTAATTATATATTATAATTTTATATAATCTAATATATACAATCATTTTAGTTATTAATCAAAATATATATATTTTGATTTTATAACTCATTTTTGTAAGTTAGTATATTATAATTTATAAAATTCTTAAAGGTAGTTATAAATCTGTGATAATTAATATTCTTAACATAATTTAAAAGCAATTATTATTTTATATAATAATTATAAAATATATCAAGTTAAAGTTGTAAAAGAATTTTAATTTTTTTTAATTAATAAAAAATACTATATTTGATTTATTTATTAAATTAAAGCCAATGAAATTATAATTCCTTCAAGTAATTAAAATAATTAACTTATAAAAAAACTATAAATTTAATTAATTTATAAAACATCAAATTTTATTCACTAATCACAAATTATTAACTATATAATATACATTTATTTTTATAAATTATTTATTAAATTTTTCTGATTTGCAATCTTAAAATAGTCTTATTATTTGAAATATAGATTAATATTAAATATAATTTAAAAATACTAGTGATTTAAATATATCAAATATTAAAATTATTCGATATATTTGAGAAACAAAAAATTCATTTTAAACCAGGTTAATACAGTTAAATCATATATTATATAGTTTTAAATGCTACCTGGTTGATATGACTATTATTTTTCTAATACTTCCAAATTCAAAATACCTTAATTGAATATTTATTTAATTTAATATTTGAAAATTAATTATTTTCAAATAAGAATTAGAAATAAGTGAATATATTTTCAAATTATAGAATGTATTAACTCTATTATAATATTGGGCCTTTATAATTAATATTACAATTTTAAGTTGATTGTAATAGTTGCTTTTTAATATTTTTTAAATATTAACTATTATCATGTCAAAATTTAATTGGTTATGATAATTTGTAATATAAAAAATATATTGAGTATTACAAAATTTATTATATTATGTTGATTAGTATGAGTTAGTATCAAATTTAGCTTTTACAAGATTTACTGAGCTGGATTACAACTACAATATTGTGTATTAGTATAATATACAATAAGATTGATTTGAATACCTTGACAAAAAATTTGAATTAACATAAATTAAACTTAAAAACGATTTATCCTATCAATACATTGAATATAAAATGTCATTAATCATATCTAAAGTTAATATTATTTGGCGATGATTTAAATATAAATGATCTATATTCATTGATTTTTATAATGTTTAATATTTAATATTCAAAATATTTTCAATTTACTTGTCTTGAGATATAATATACGTTATAAAAATATAAATCAACCAGTTTTTAATATTATGTATCTGTTTAAAATATTTATTTTATATTAACATTATAAAAGATTTAATATAATCTTGATATTCCAAATATCTATAAAATAATGAAATATTATCATAACTGAATTATAAAAAAATAGTGGCTATAATACTTATGATAATTATTAACAAATCTTTTATTTGAATTCAATCAACGTTCAATTTAAGCTTTAAACTCTATAATAATTGAAAAATATTGATAATTAATATTAAATAATATAACTGATAAATACAATATTAATAATTATTATTGTTGTATCTTTAATAAAGAAAAACTCAATATCAAAGAAAAAATCAGAATGAAAAAAATATATTACAAATTCATCAAGTTGAAAAAGATTTTATAGAATGACTTGAATATTAGCTATTTCAAAAGATAATTGGGGTATTGACCGATAATGTTAATATAGTTAAATAAAAACACAAAATTTTATTTTTTTTTTTTGAATATTAATTAAGGATGATGAGGATGATAAGAGCAAATAATTTTAATTAGAATGCTTGTCACATTTCCAACCTCTCCATCTAGAACTTAAGGCATTTCCTACTTCAAGGATACTGGAAGGTCTGGTAGGTTCGTAGTGCAGATGGCCAATTTCTTGGCATTGATGATTCCATTCCAATCCCAGTAACTCTTGGATGGATTTGAGACCTTGGTAACGGGAGATGGAAATTACTTGGCGGGATAAATTGACCCAGAGGGACCATGGTTTACTGCTCAAAGGCTCGAACTCTTCCGGAAGGTGAGCGAGTTGTTCAGCGGAGCTACGTAATTCAGGAATACATTCGGAACGACAGAATGCGACGAGACTATTAGCAAATTTGTCGAAGAAGACGTGGTGCTCTGTAGGATAGTGACGTAGGATGGTTTGCATTGCTGGTAACGTCGTATTGTAAAGGTCGTACATTTCAGGAACAAGATATAGCGAAATGAGTTTGGATGTGATGGATAGAAAGACACCGGACCTTCTGAAGAATTTCTTGGGGTGGATGATGGGATAGCCTGGGTGTTGCGTGAAATGCAGCATGTCATCGTGCTCACAGAGGAAGTGGAGAACGAATGTATTACTGTTCCAAGAACTTGGATTCTCCCAACTGTCGCCAGCCTCAGGGCCAAGAGTAATCACAGGTAATCTTGGAATATGCACCTCGCAAGTCGATGTCAACTGCTGTCTTAACTGCAAAACACTCATTCTCAAAGTAGGACCAAATTTACATTCAAAAGCTTGCAAAGGCAATGCTGGAGATCCCAAAACACTCAAACTACCTTGAGCACTATTATAATCTACATGATTAAGAGATTGCAAAAATTCTGTTTCGAGGAGATCTAAAGCTGAAAGACGAGATTCTGGCTGAGATGCTAATAAACATTCGAGAATCTCGTGAGCTTCGCCGTTGAGCGATGCATTTTGAGGCCATCTGAGACCCTCACCACCTTGGGCCCACTTGACACCATTCGAAAGGGTGAAGCTAGGGGATTCGGGTTGACTCAAGAACTCAATAAGCTGATCAGGTGATAGCGTAGGGTCAAATAAAGGCTGACAAGTGTAGAGTTCATATAAAAGACATCCTAAAGCCCACATATCCATACTGGGATGAGCCAAAGCAATTTCAGAGCTTGAAAGAGGATATGTTTTGGCAAGCTCAGGAGAGCAATGTCTTGGAAGAGAGGGTCTATCCAATTCAGCATTAAAAGGAACACAGCCTTCAATAGAGTTTAGTACCAGTTTAATGGGTTGATTGTCATGACACACAAAAGAGAATCTACTAGGCTTCAAATCACCAACGATATATCCCTTGGAATGGCAATCACTGAGACATTCAACAATTTGCTGGCAGATTGACCTGACTTCAATGTCTGATAAAGGCTGGGTAAGAGAGACCAACGCTTCGGCTAACGTGACGTGACTGCGCTCCTGAACAATGATGTAATAACTGGAGTTGGGAGTAGGCTTGAGAGTGAACTGGTCAATAAGATTCAAAACAAATGGACCTTCGAGATGTTGAATGATTTCCAAGTCGTTTTCAAAGGGAATGGGCGAATTGTAGATCCAAATAGTGACTGGTAAGAGCGTAGCGGGGTTGATTGCAGACACTGATATAGGCTGATGAAATCCAAATTCGCGATCCATAGGTAATGAGTAATTCATGATTGTGTATTTCTTGCTCAGAAGATTGTAGAGAGGAGAGTTGGGAGAAAGTAGAGGCGATGTCATAACGACAGAACGTCTTTGCGAGAGAAGAGTTGTTTCAGACATAGGATATGAAAAAGTCTCATGAGCAATGTGCTCTGAATCCAAGGTAGAGCTCAAGTTATCTCTAAGGGATTGACGACCAGTAACAGATTGCTCGAAAAGGTCTGTGTTATTTTCCACAGGCCATCTAGGGGTTTCTGGTGTAGACATAGATGCCATATCATGTTGAAGTCTTGCAATTTGTTCAAGGGGACTGAAGTAATCGGCTTGAGTGGGCTGTTGGTCGACATGTGTAGGGATTGCCCTGAGATTCTGGTGGAGGTTAGTTGATCTGGACATCATCTGGACATTGTGGTTTACAGGAGAGATAGGATTGATGGCCAGGGTTTGAGGAATGGTAGGAGACCCAAATTCAAATGGTATTTGATCAGAGAGATCCGACTCCATTGATATGTGGCCACTAGATCGATAGTAAGAGGGGGATAATGTGGATGACGGGTTCATATGTGTCAGAGGAAGTCCCGAAGAGGTAGCGGATGGAGGGAAACCAGGTGGTATTGCTGACATACGCTTGTGTTCCTCGTCAACTGGATTTGCGAAGTCATTCGGAATAATTTGACGGTTTTGAACCTTCTTCTTTCGCCAGCGTCTGAGACCAAATGCAAGGCACACCGCCATAGCAATAATACCAAAGACCGAAACTAGAACAGAGGTTACAATGACAGTGGTGCTGGTTGTAGGATACTTGCTGGGAGTGGATGAATCAGTGTTGTCTGATGACGAATCTGAGGATTTTGGAGTGATTTTACTCCAACTATAATTTGTAGTGTCTAGAATATATACAGTGGAAGCATCAGAGTTACCACTATCCAATATACCACCATATATATAGATCTTGTCTCCAAACGCAACCGCGGAGTGGCCAACCCTAGAAGAAGGAGCATCACCAGCATTTTTAAACTCAGGGGTCCTCCAATAAGATTTCACCACTGAGTCATCCGCTGAATTTACTGCCATAGTTAACTCAAAGCCCTGATCGCCGATACCTTGCCAGTTTTCTTTAGCACCGCCCCACATAATCCCCTTCCCATCAATGCAAGTTAAAGTCGCAGACTTCCTTGGTGCAGGATTGTTATCGACAGGCTTATTAAGGTATGGCTGTGGTACATTGTAGCTGAGCTGATTCAACGTATTGGTTATTTTGCCTTGTGTATTAACACCTCCGAAGGTGACCAACATGTTATATTTTGGAAATACACAAGATGCATGAAAGCTAAATGCCTCTCCACTTGGACTCTCATCAGGCTGTTGGGAATTGATTAAATAGAAATCATAAATGGAGGACCCCGCCGTAAAGCTGGATTGATCATTCGAGTTTTGAGATTGTCCACCATAGATGATCAAGGATTGCTTATCCTGACCTGATTTTTTATCTTTGTAACCGACTCCATTGATGGTAGCACCTATCATTCCCGTTGAATGACTACTTGTATTGTTTCTGAACGACGACCAGCTCCAATTGTTTGAATCCAAAAAATAAATAGCTGGCCCAGTTGGATTCGAATTATATACGTACATAAAGGAAGAATTAGGAGCATTTGTCGCAGAATGAAATTTCATAGCAGGTACATCGCCAGTTGTACTAGGCTTATACCACTGCTTCTTATTGATATCGAACACTATCAGCTCATTGATAGCTGTAGCTTGTAAAGGGTTATCGATTTTGTTATTCTTTATTCCTCCGAACACTATCATCATATCATTTATACCGACCGCCGTGTGAAAAGCTCTCTGTATTGGCTTAATGGGATCTCCTAAAAGTGAACTACCATTCGCTTGAGATTTACTTAAAAAATATAACAAGAGAACAATATTCCGTGATATAATCATTTTAGTCATTTTTTTTGAAAAGATGATATAAATAGATAATGGTGTATGCAGGAAATTAGTGACAAGTTAATTATAATGTAAAATACAAGTGAAATAGGTCAGAATAATCGATTTAGATAAAAGTGCTGCGTCAATAAATAGTATGAATTTTACAAATTCTGTCCAATAAATACAATAACAATTAAATTAGTGAAATAAAATCTACACAAGATTCTTTAGCAATGCAGGAAAAACCCAAAAACCAAAATGCTCTTGAAAAACTGTGTAGTATTGAATTGGTTAATTTTTACTAATGATATATTCAAAAAAAATCTTATTATAAGGAAGAAGAGATAAATTTAATTGAGATTTAATAATTGATTTAAAGATAGAATGAATTTTACTATGCTATAAAAATAGATTTGGAATTTTTATCTAGTTTAAACTTTATAATTTTCCCATTAGTACAACAATTGGTAACCAACAATCATTCTAAATTTCAATAATTACACTGTTTTTCACTTCAATTAACCAAATTTTATACTTTGAAGGTTTCATTGTTTTTGATTATGATAACCTTTATTATTTAATATTTATCATCATGTTTTTAATATGAATATTTTTTAATCTATTAACAATTTTGATTATTGAAAATATCAGATGTTAGCATTAATGATTCAATAAATTACTCATTTTACTCAACTCACAATTCATTTTTATTTTGATTTGTCCATATTATAAATTTAAACACTAATTAAAGTTGTAAATTGTGAGAAAACTGTTAAAAACACAATATTATTTATCAACTTACATATTTCATCAATAAGTTAACGTACATTGTATTTTAATGTATTGTTAAACCTTTGGATTATTAACTACAATGAATTTCATTAACTAACAATTCCACAATTTCGAAATAATAAAAAGAAGATTTAAAATCTAATATATGACAATCACCCTCTCCTTATTGAATTTCCATACCACTATTCTAAGGAAACACATATATTTAAAAATAGTACATTCTCCTTAACACTGATTAATTAGAAAAAAATTTTTGAATTTAAAAAGGCTTAATTTATCCAATAATTAATTAAGTATGATATCATTGATGATCATAACGAACTTTTGAAGTTTGTGAAATATTCAGGTTGTTGAATTATTTTTATCTCATATTTGAAACTATACTACCTATTTAATTAATTTCTAAATTTAGAATTATGTGTAAAAACGTCAAATTGTTTGTTATTAAATAGAGTATCAAATACTAAATTTAATTTATTATTTATTTATAATATTGCTGAAATTATATATAACATATCACAATAATATCTATACTCCATTCCAAGTATCATCCAATATTTTATTTTAATAAAAAAAATACCATATAAATTAAGTTTCAAATTTTCTTTAGCTTTAATTAGAAAAGTTTTCAAGTGATCAATTAGGTTTCAAAATATTAATATTTCTAAAAAAGGGGAAATTATTTCATTTAATACTCAAATTGTCACTAATTTTAATATTATAAAGCTTGGAAGTGTTATTCGAATGAATCTATAAAATGTGTACAAAGACAAATTCAATGAATTTAAGTAAGAAGTGATTTTTTATTAAGAAATTATAAAATACTGGTGAGAATTATAAGTAAATAAAATTGATGACTGTTTAAATAATTTAATATAAACATAATATTTGATAGGTTATATACATCAAATTATTATATATAAAAATATAACTACATACCAGGTAATCTTATTTCTTCAATACAACACATTAAACTTAAAAGTTTAACTAATGTAAGAAATATAAATATCCTAGTCATATTATGTAACAATTGAAATAGCAGGCATCAGTTCCTAAGCCAATAAGCCTAATAATTATAAGGAAAATATATACGTTGAGACTTTGGATATGATTGCATTAATTAATTGAATGTAATTAATCATCTGAACAAAACATATAATCTTTTAATGTATATTGTTAATTTGTTCGATCATATATACCATGTTAGAGCTTAACATTAGTGAAATTTGATAAGAATTTAACAAATACTGATAGTGATAGCAAAATGTAACAACAAAACAGAATGTAAAATCAAATGAATTATTTGAATAAATATTGATTCATATACACAAGAATAAATTAGAAAATATTAATATAAAAATATAATAGGATTAAATATTGTAATTAAAAAACAATGCAATTGAATATAATAAGGATATCACTCCAGTATATTAACTATACTGCAGAGAAATTGCGAGATTTGCAATAGATTCAAATTCTTGAATACCAATTTGATTTTCAGTTTTATAATCTAAAGGTATATATATCAGTAAAGAGATATTATATATTATATATTATCAAAATTACCAATAGGTTCAGGAATTACAAATTGTTCAGTTCCATCTAATTTCCATTCTAGTTCGTTTACCTCTAGAAAATGAAATAAATAAATATTGTAATATTAGAATATATGTTAAAAATTTACTATGTTTAGCAGTTTCTAAATCAGTTCCCCAAAATTTAGCAACTTTAACTAATTGAATTTGTTTGTAACTAGACTGAATTAATCTGTTAATTTTTAATTCGTAAGCTTCTAAATGTATAAATATTAATAATAGCTCTATACCATAAATATAAAAAAATACCGATAAAATAAATTAATAAAGTATCATAAGGTTCAGTCAATTGAATATTTTTAATTAATTCTGGAACTTCAAAATATTCCTTATTCCATAACTTTCTACTCAATTGAATCAGTTGTTGAATGTTGTTATCTGCCTGGTATTGAATGGGAATTCTCTTTATTAAATATTTGATATTTTCACTAAAAATGTTGATTAATAAAGATATAGATATATGCTATATATAAGTAATACCATTGAAATTTAATCAAATAACAGCCTAACATCCAGGTATAGACATGTTGAATTGTAATATCGTTCACTTGGCTAAAAGCCAACTATAATTAATTAATAATAACAAATTTAAACTCATTTAAATAAATTACTTCTAATTCTAACTCTTCTCCGATTTGAATTAAATTTTCAATCTTATTATTTATAATTAGCTTCTTAATGATTGTCAATGTACAATTTTCCATCTCTAAAATTTTGTATTAATTTTAATTTTTATAATCTCAAAGTGAGAGAGAGCTTTATTGATATTTCTGACAATTTAAATTAAAGTCCCCAATTCAATATTAATAAAATGCAAATCTTAAATTTTGTAATTATGGGATGAATTTCATTCCTTTTTTTTTGTATGTTACAAAATTTATGAACCAAACTTTAAGTATCACAACTTACATTTTGAGATTTTAACTATAAAGGATAAACTAATAAATTTAATCTTATTATTACAAAAAATTAATTTTATTATTCTCTATTTGAATTCAATAACTATATTCACAGTAATATTATCAAATAAAATATATCATATATTTCATTATTAATATTTATATTAAACCACTCAAAACTTTCAAACCTATCAAATAATTTCAATGTTTTATTAAATAATATTGTATTTGCTATCGCATTGTGATGATATTTAATAGCTATTTAAAATTTTACATCTCATCAAAATTAATGAATTTTTGATTTCATTTTCAAATTGAATATTGTATTAAATTTCGTAACATATCAGTCCTTTTCACCCACTGTTTTAAAATGCCATATGACAAATTGTAAACCTTACTCTCACCAAACCATATCTAAAAATTCTGAATTTGTACTACAAAAAAATAAATCAATCACTTTATTTATAACTACCAATACCTGTTAATTTGGAACAGTGTGATCCTATTAATTTAATTGCCTAAGAAAATTCATATTTTTTTCCTAATATGATTATATTTTGGATATCTATATATAAACTTTGAATTTTGTGGACAATGGTGGGTTGGATGTACAAATTTGATATTTATATCGAGTTTGAATGTTTTCGATATTCAATTTGTTAAGGATTTAATTAAAAAATAAGTATTTTAGTTTATAAATAATTTTATGATATGTACAGTTTTTTACTATGAAATTTTTATCATTTATATTAATTATGGAAGAAAGTACTATTTTGACATTAGTAGAAAATTGTTATTATAGAATATGCTAAGCATTGGATATATGAATTACATATATTGTTTAATATATACTATGTGAAACTTTTTTATTCTTAAATTTGATCATTGTATAAATCTACCTACTATTAAATTAAGTGGTTACTAAATAAGTTATAAAAGGATATTTCAGCCAATAATGAAATAAATAGAAATATCAAAATATTTGACTCAATTTTACTCTAGATTAAGAGTTCTTAAGCTATTTGGAGTGAAATAAAGACATTAGCTAGAATTGAAGTATTAGAAGTTGTTTGAGAGTTGAACGGAGAATAAAACTTTAAATTCAATTCACTATATCATAATTATTAATATACGCAGTTATTACCATTTCATTTTTAATTTAAATATCGGATTTATTTTTCATAACTATATCATTATCTGTTATCATTCACATATCTCTTGGCAAAAGGTGTTTAATTAAATTTATGAATTCATTTCAAGTTTCTGAGAAATAATCAAATATTAAAAATAAATCATTTTATCTTTTAATAAAAAAATAAAGAACGTTAATTGAAGAAATAAATCCAATAACGTGGGAGAAACTAAAAAAATTTATAAAATTTATAAAAATTTTAATTTATGAAATAACTTGATTGGTTAAATATAGGTATAATATGAATTGAACTTGTTTATTTATTTAGATTAAAGTCAAATAAGTAGTGAAATTCATATAAATTAAACCTTTACCTAGAACAAGTAGCTTGAAATTTTTAAAGATTGATTTCATTATTTATCATTTTAATATAATTTCTAGTATAATTAATATCTCTAATAGATCCCATATAAGATATAGTCATTATGCTTCCTAAATTTTTTAACATACTCTCTTTGTTATCTGTTTCTCTTGTTTATGGTATTGATCCTATTGAAATCAAAGGTCAAAAATGGTTCAACTCAAAAACTGGTGAAGAATTTGTCATCAAGGGTATTGCCTACCAACCTGGTGGCTCTGGAAAACAAGACCCTATTGCTAACACCAATCAATTAGCCAACGCTATTAAGTTATTCAAAGAATTGGGTATCAATACCATCCGTGTATACGAAGCTTATCCCCATCTTGATCACGATAAAGGTATGAAGATGTTAGCTGATGCTGGTATCTATTTGATCTTAGATTTATCAAATCCCAAGACATCTATCAACCGTAAGGATCCTAAATATGACACTACCATTCTCAAAGCCTTTATGGATAAGGCTGATGCTTTTGCCAAATATGATAACACTTTGGCTTATTTCGCTGGTAATGAAGTCAACGATGATCCCGATAATACTGATTCCAACCCCTTTGTCAAGGCCTCTATTCGTGATATGAAGGCTCACATGAAGGCTCAATCCAGATATATTCCTATCGGTTACGCTACCAGCGATCATTCCAAACTTATTGAAAATATTGTAAATTATTTCAACTGTGGACCTGAAGAAGAACGCATCGATTTCTTCGGTTATAATATTTACTCATGGTGTGGCGATTCCGATATGGAGAAATCTGGTTATGACAAGAAGACCAAGATGTTTGAAAACTACGGTATTCCCGTCTTCTTCTCGGAATACGGTTGTAACAAAGTTAAACCTCGTAAATTTACTGATGTCCAAGCCTTATACTCTGAACCCATGAGTAATGTCTTCTCAGGTGGTTTAGTTTACGAATTTACTCAAGAAATTAACAAATTTGGTATAACTACAGTTGATGGCGATAAATTCGAAAAATTACCGGATTTTGATAACTATAAGGAACAACTCAGCAAGATTAGCCCTAAGCTTACCACTAAGGATAAATATTCACCTTCCAAAACTGCTGGTACTCAATGCCCTGCTTCCGACGCTAACTGGAAAGTCGCCGACAAACTCCCCCCTCCCCCCTCTGAAGATGCCTGTAAGTGTTTGATGGACACTTTCAGCTGTATTGTTTCCAAGTCCTTTAATGTCACAGATGAAAAGAACGACGTCGCAAGTAAATTCAAATATGCTTGTGGTGAGGGTGGTGTAGACTGTACTCGTTTAGCTGCCGATGGTGAAAAAGGTGAATATGGTGACTTGTCATTCTGTGATCCCGCAACTCAGCTCAGTTACGCTTTGAACTCCATGTACGTCAAGTCCAACCAGAAGGATGCCTGTACCGCAAACAGCGTTGGCCAAATCAAAAATCCCACCCAAAAGGATGTGAATAAATGTTTGTCTAAGACCGCCGACCTTTCAAAGAAAGCCTCTGATTCTAGCAACGCCCAATACTTACTTCCCTCCTTCGCTTCCCTCGCTGCAGCCACCGCCATTGCTGCTATGTTTATTTAATTAACTTATTAAAACAATCATTTTATATCATTCATTCTGGTTACCACTTGTTAATTCATTCATCATTTACTAGCATATTCCCAACAACTCACCCTCTTTTATTTGTCAACTCTCTATTTTCAGAAATAATACTCCAATTTTCGCTTTAATAATATTTATATTTTATCTTTATATCGTCGGATAACAGTATAATTTGGCACTTGATTTTAAAGACAAATCAGTATGTTATAGCTGTAATAAATTGACCTTAAATTTCAACCATTTATTCTTAGGTCCTTAATTTTGGAATTCATGTTAGTTTTATGGACCTCAATTTAGCTGATTATTTGTCATACTTGAGAGATTTTGACCATCTCAATGGAAGATTTTTTTCACGTTTTCTGATAAAATTCAACGATTCATTTTGGGTATTTTAACATTTCAATATGATTTATAAAAAAATATAAGACTTAGTTTTGACATATGATAGATATAAAAGAATAGATTATATTGAATAAATGCTTGATTTAAAATTGAAAAATAATTTAGATTTTTTAAGAAAAATATTGAACAATTGATTTTGAAAAGACTATTATGAAATAGAATATAGTGTAAATTTTAACATAATACCTTTGAACTACTAATTGCAACAAAATAATATTTTTGATAATAATCACATATATAAAATTATCCAAATCTTTTAATCTAATTTTCATAAAATTTCAATTATTAAATCATATATTAAATCTAGTCTGGAATATATCAGTGTAAATATATTAAACTTGTACTTTGAATTATAATTTAAGTTCAAATTATACACAATATTCCTGAATGGTTCAAATGCAACAGCAAATAAATTGAGTATCTTTTAATATTATTAAGCAAATATATTCCCCAAAATAGTATTAACAACACTATTATAATAATATTTCTATCACACACTGATGTAAAATATATCCAAGTTATTAGTAGTAGTTGAAACAAACTAGTATTAAGCCTAATCTAAAACATCTTTTGGTCCAATATTTTATACTAATTTTTTTTGTTTATGTCATATATCACAATTTTCAATTATTGAGGGAACACTGTATTTTGTACAATTAAAATTTATGTTCAACTTATATTTTGTTAATTTCCCTGGAAAAAATATAATAATTTTTCGATTTTAATCTTTAAAGTTGATTGATATAACAAACGTTAATATAAATTTATTTTGTCAACAGATTGAAAAATAATTTAGTGATTCAAATTAATTCAATTGGTAGATAAAATTTTGGATTAAATATTGTAGGTCTGCTGGAAAGTAGCCTTGAAATAAGGATCAAGTAGGTTCGATAAAACGGGTCAAGGGTGGCTGACGAGATACTTTAAAAGGATTTTATTAAAATATCAAGATGTAGAGCATGGACCTGATTGAGGTGATCTCCGGGCAAATATGTGCCCAGTAGCGATTTTATAGTGCTCTCAGTCCTTGGCCGATGTGCTGAAACGCCGTTTGTATTTATTGTCCGGGATTTCCCATTTTACAAAGATTGTGTAACTTACTTATATGTGGATTACGTTTGGAATAAAGACGAATGGTTAAATTTGAATGCACAGCGGACCTCCCAATCCGCGATAATATGTTCAAGAAACGTAAAAGAATTAATATATAATATTATATATATTGGTTAACAATATAATACCTTGGTGAATATTAATGATAAATAATTACCTTTTTAATAACATTTAAATATTAGGAATTGTGATCAGTTGGAATTTTGGAATTATTAATTCAAGTAATTCTAGATATTCCTATATATAAATTATTAAATTTATTTATTTATTTGAGTCTAGGATTATAATATATAAGCCTAAATATCAACCAATACATACCTTATATAGGTGTTAATAATATAACCTATATAACTATATATTCTGTACTAAGATTAAAAAACAAACAAAAATCAACCTTATATTATAGTACAATGGACTTCAAAAAGATAGTACCTTGTAATAATCAAAATATTTCTTTTAAATATTTAAAAAAATGATCATATTTTTATTCCAGGTCTGATAATAAGTCGACAAGTGATTCAAAAATTATATATTATTTGGTGATAGGTCTGATATTTTAATTCTTAAATATATTGAGTAATATAATAAATTAAATATTTAATGTTAATAGCAAAAGTTGAATAACATCATTATGTTAGAACTTTAGAACTATATTAAAATATTTATAGTAAATTCATGTTTATTAAATTATTATGCAATAGTAAAATCTATTGATTTTATCATATATAAAAGCTAATATTGAAATATTGCTTATTTTAATAATAATCTACAAAAGATATGAAATTAAAATTATATTTATTATATTTACAAAAATAAAAAAGTTTATCTTTAATATTTTTTATTAGATTAAATATATAATTTTATTAAATAATATTTTTTTAAAAGTTTTCATCATAAATTATTTTAATTTTATAATTTATATTCTGAAATACTAATCATAATATAGATATATTAAAAAACTAATAATGATGTCAAACTCAAAAATACAAGAATAAATTACAAATGAAAATAAAATTAAAATAATATATTTAACTATAAACTCAAATATTATTATTAAATATTATATTAAAATTTTGTGATATTAAAAATTTTGACAATAATATTTGGTTATTATAATTTTTATTAGCTGATATTCAGGTGACAGTATTATAATTATTGATATATATGATAATATATATAAAAGACTAATAAATAAATAAATTAAAAGATAAAATAAATAGTACTTTTTAATAATCCATATATTTATATTATCAAAATAATTATTTCACCTTGTAAGTATAATGATAATAAAACCAATATAATATAAAAAAAACTTAATATAAAATCATTGTGATATAAAAATATAATAATATAATATGGAAATATAAACAAAGTTTAACTAAGCTTTAGTAAACAATAAGTTATTAATATATTAAATAGCTCCAATATATAATAATATTGATAGAATATAGTCTTAACTTTACAAATAATATAAAATATAAGAAATAATAAGGTTTGAAATAAAAAACCTAGTTTATCATATAATTCAATATTATTTATATAATTGATTTAGTTTTAAATATATAATTTAATTTTTAAATTTTAAGTTATAAAAATTATATAGAAATATATATATAAATTTTAAAAACTTGTCTTGTAATATATAAGTATAATGGTAGTTAAGCTAATATAATATAAAGGAAGACTTAATATAAAAATAATATAATATAAAATATGACAATATAATATGAAAATATAATCAAAGTTTAATTAAGTGTATTATCCTAGTGCTGGAAACTAGGATAATTATATTGAATTAAGTTGGATTATTGGTAAGTGATGGGATTAAAATATAGTTACAAAGTTTTATTAGAAATCTTTGATAGAGATTTAGTGTTACAGCTAGGTAATTGGGTAGGTTGATGAATGAATAGACAGATAGATAAGTAGATAAATAAATCCCTGTTGTATTCCTCTTCCCTATACTGGGATGAGAATGGATCAATTTAAGGGAAGGTAGGATAAGAGGTAAATTATGGGTAAACTGACATAAAAGGTAAATATATATATGGATTAATTGGATAGATATGTGACATTAAGCTTTAAATTGAGATAAATCACTAATATATTAAGTTCTATATTAGATAATATAAATATTTTATGATATTGATAGAATATAGTCTTAATCTTAGAAATAATAGAAAAAGCAATAAATAATAAGAATTGAAAGGAAAAAAACCTAGTTTATTATATAATTTAAAATTATTTATAAAATTAATTTAATTATAAAAGTTATAAATTAATTATATAATTTAAAGTTAGTTAAATTATATAGAAATATATAAAATAATTTAGAGAACTATCCTTTTAATATAGCAAATCCAACTTTATTATTATTTTGATTATATAAAATGCTCAAATTAATTTTAATAATAGTTAAAACTTTTTATTCGAAATATTTATAAATATATATTTTATATAAAA
>JNEM01012412.1:0-17648 GCA_000697335.1 Conidiobolus incongruus B7586
TTTTTATTTTAACAAAAAAATTATTTAAATATTTTAATATTAATTTTATAAGTATTTTATATATAATAAGGTTTTAAATTGATAAATAAAAATATAAAATAAATACCTTATAATTCAACTTAAGTTTAAAAAAAATAATATAGCTATTATTAAACAAAATTTACTAAAATATTATTAGCAACTTAAGTTTTATAATAAATAATTATAATTAATTAACCTGAAATGTTTTTATATAATTCTTTACTAAAACAAAATTAAAATGTTAAATTGAGTTAAATTAGCCTCTTTTATAATTCCTTTTAAATATATATTTTATTAATAGGTAAATATAAATTATTATAATATATTATACTAGTATATGCTATTTTTAACTAATTTTTAAATAAAAATTAATTAATAATAATCTTTTTATTATTTTTTTCAATAATATTATCTTTAATTAGTAAATTCAAAATATTTTAAATTAATTTAATATTTAATATAATAATTAAAAATTATATAAATTTAAAATAATAAAAAATTTCTAAAAAAAATTATTAGACAAAACTAATATATTTAGTATACTTTTTAGTATATAACTTATGTGGTTTTAATTACTTTATTAATTGAAAAATTAGATTATAAGAAAAAAAACTCTATAGGGACATTTAATTAATTTATAAATATTAGATTTTAATCTTTGATAAAAAAATATTTTGTAAATGTTAAAAGTATATTAAAAATATAACCAAGAGTTATTAATAGTAAAAGAAAGTATTAAATTTATATTGCAAGGCTTCTGGAAAGTAGTCTTGCGATAAAGATCACGTGAGCTCGATGAAACGGGCCAAATATGGCTAACTAGATACTTTAGAGGAGTTTTATTAAAATAGCAAGATCTAGGGCTTGGCCCTGATCGAAGTGATCCCTCAGCAAATATCTGTCCAGTGACTATTTTATAGTGTGGTTGATACTTGGCCAATGTGTTGAGGCTCCAGCTTCTGCTATAGTCTGGAATTTTCCATTGTGCAAGGGTTGTTCCTGATATTTGTGAGTGGATTACATCTGGAATCTTGACGGACGGTTAAAATTGAAAGGCGAGCGGACCTCCCGATCCGCGACAATATATATATATATATCAAAAATAAAATTATGTAACTTTCATTAATATGAATAATTTGAAATATTTATTTAAATTATTATTACAGAAATTAAATGATGGTTAAAATGTAAATTAAAAATATTTAAAAATATTAATATATGATTTATAAAAATTAATACAAAATATAAAATTTATATTTTTTTACTATTATTAATTCTTTGCTATTCTTGTTGTAAGCTTCTAACACTTAAAAAGCATTTCTTTTTATAAATAATTAAAATAATATTTCATCAACCAATTTAATTTATTTACAGGAATTTTATTTCCTGTTAATATATTTTATTATTTAAAATAATTATAGTTATATAGGTTATAACATTGTAAGTATATTAGATAGAGTAGTTTTTTTTAATATTTAATAAAGCTTTTTATAAGTTTAATTATATATATATTTTACAAATATTATATACAATAATAAGAATACTAATTAAATGTTATTTTATTTGAAAATGAGATATAAAACTTAATATTATTTATTTTACTTTTAATAATTAAATAAGAAAAGTAAATATTATTATAATTTATTACAATGATTAATACTTAGTCATTAATAAAATAATTAATTATTAGGATTTATAACAGGGATTATTTTAACTTAACCTAATACTTTGTTTTTTTAAATAAATGAATATATTAAATAATTTAAGATTTATTAATTATATTAATTTTTTATATAACCCTTTACTTTTAGTAATATTTTAATAAGTTTTATTTAACTATAGCTTCTTTAATTTTCTTCTAAACTTTAGTTATATTTAAGATATCTATTTTATATTTTTTTAATTAATCTGAGTTTAAACTTTATATTAGATATAATTATTAATTAATATTAAATTACTTAAATATATCTTTAATTGAAATTGAAAAGTTTTTTTAATTATATTATTTTACTTTATTAATTAATAAAAATAATAATAATAATTAGTTTTTTAAATTTAGGTAAATTTTAAATCATATCCTTTCTAGCTTAAAAGTGGCAAATCTAGTAATAAATGATATACTAAGATAAAACATTATTCCTATAAACTATTTTAAAATCTTTAGTAATTTTAGAATATTTATAGTTAAGACTTAGCTATACTATAATAAAAGTCTTTTGATAATTATTACCTAATTTAAATATAATTAAACTTAATCTTAAATTTCCAATTAAAAATATATTAATGACAAAATAATTATAAATGATATATATAAATTAATAATATTAATTTTTTTATATATTTTATATGAAGTTAATTTTTCAAAGCTAATAATATATTTGAAATATCAAATATTAGAATATTTATAATTTTCTTCTTTGTGTACTAATATTTTATCTTTATATAAATAATTAAACAAATTAATTATAAATTTAATTATTATAATTTTTTGAGTTCAAAATATTTTATTGCAAACTAAGGTTATTTATATTATTATAAAATTATAATTAAAATATACAATTATATATAATTATAAATTCATAAAATAATTATTGATTGATATATATTCAGCTTTAAATAATTTCATTATATTGAATATTTTTGAATTAGTAATATTTTAAACAATATAATTTGGAAAATTTACTAATATTATAAGTGTAGTGGTAGTTAAACCAATATAGTGTAGAGGAAGACTTAATATAAAAGTAATGTGTGCAGAACATGGTAATATAATATGGCTATAGTATACAAGTGTAAACAAAGTTTAATTAAGCTTTAAACTAGGATGAGTCACTGATATATTAAGATTTATATTAGGTAATACCAATATCCTATAATATTAACAGGAAATAGTTTCAATCTTAGAAGTAGTGTAAAAGTATTAAATAGTAAGAGTTGAGAGGAAAAAGAGGAACCTAGTTTATTAGATAATTCAATGCTATTTATACAATTAATTTAACTATATAAGTATAAATTAATCATATAATTTATAGTTAATTGAATTATATGAAAGTATATATAAGAATTTAGAGAACTAGTCTTTTAACAAATATACTCAATTATATGATATTAATAGTTATATGATTAATTGTAAAAATCATACTAGTTTAATAATATTTTGAAAACAACTTAATTATTTTTTTTGTGCTTTATAAATATTAAAAAAGAAAAACCTAAAATCTCATAATAATTCAATAATATTAATAAATAAACTATTTTAAATTTTTCTATTTAAGCACTTTAAAGGTTATTGATAATTGTATATTTTGAATGAGATAATTTCACAGTATATACGAATCATTAAAAGTAAGATTTACTATATATTCAAGAATTACCATTTAGCTTTATTTGAAAAGAGTACAAAAAATTGAGCCTTTAGCTTTCAAGTTTGATAATATTTTCTATAATAATTAGATAAAAGTGGGTGAAATTAAAAGTTACAATTAAATTTCATTAATATATATATCATTAATTTCAAAATTTACTATTCATAAAACAATAAATTTGTAAAAGAATATTCAATTATTAGGTTTTAATTGATCATTTTTATTTGATTAAATTTATTTGATTAAATATTGTAAAGATTGTATTCCAATTAATTGCTTTAATAAAAATATAAAGTTAATCAATATGTGAATAATGACATTAAATCATTTTGAAATCATAATTATGAATATTCTTTATTCTTTAAGACCATTTTGGATTACCTTATTTATCATTGTAACAAAATTTCCAATATTCCAATTAGAAAAAAAAGGATTGTAATTTATTGTCACCAACCGAGTGACGAACGGACATTGAGCGTTCACGTGTCCCTCGAATAGGTGGCTATACTATCGAGCGAGTTTCCCTACTTAACCCCGAACATCCACTAGCACGAGATTCATCTAACCCCGTTGGAAATGAATCTACCGAAGATTATAAAAGCTTACATAAGTTCACTAATAAAATATGACAAATTAGTTACTTTCAAATTAGGCAACTGACGGTTGTTTGATTGATTTGAATTTGAAACGTGTTTATTTTGGTTAAACCGATCCACACACAATGCCTGACTTAGCTCTAGTAGATCCTAGAGTAACTCCATTCGACGAAGTAGCCAGGGTTCGTCTGGCCACCCAGCTCGTAGCTGCTACTCCCCATATGATAGGAAAAGTCCTCGCCTACTTGGAGACTCTTCGTCAAAACGGTAGTGGAAATCGGACTGTCGTTGTTACTTGAGGCAACATTTATTTCAAAATAATTTAATTTTTGTTCTCAATCAATTCAGTCTCTACCCTTTACTCAAATCAAAGTACACAAAAATGGTAAATTTTTATTTTTCAAGTTGAATAAAACTAATTTAAATTTTTTTATTATATCAATCATAATTTATAGAAAAGGATTGATTCAATTTAATTTGATAATAATTTGAACAGGATATATTACAATATAAAACTATTAAATTCACTTACAACTTTAACAAAATCACATTATGTGTTTATATTTTGTAGTAATATAAAAATATTTTTCTCGAGTATCATCTTATATTTTACTATCAAAGTAAATTTAAATATAAAAAATTATGAATTTGTCAGATATTTAGGATGTGCACCAAGTATTTGCTATATTGATGTATTTATCCTCCATATTTAATACTGGACTAAATATATTATTGATATATTTAATTACCAAATGATGTGCAAGCAAAACTACAGAAATAATATTGATAATGGGTCTTTGCACCTTCAAATTGGTAGATGGTGGCCATATGACTATATTAACAATCTTAGAAACAGTTAATAGCTATCAATATATATTTGAACCTATCCATTGTCAAATATCTGGCTTGATCCAGATCTTTTATAGATGGGAGATATATATCGTTACAATTTTATCAATATTGCGATATTTCATGATTTTTATCATTTCGAAAGAGAGTTGAAGTTTTGGATGTTAATATTGACCATAGGTGCAGTGCCTTCACTAGCATTGTTCGGTTATGGGGCAATTGCTATTGATTATAATCCTACAGCATCATATATTCAATGATTTCCTTATCTCGGATCAAATTCGTTCTCGGTTAAAATGATCTTTCTGACTGCTGCCACATACTTCATCCCTTGTTGGATTACGACCTATTGCTATTTTTCCGTGGGATGGTACGTGAATCAACAACTAAATGTAATGAAAAAGGAGGCGAAATATAACCAAAATTCCCAATGTTTAAAAATGATCACCAATCAAAAAATCAAATTAATTGTTCAATTATCGATGGTGTTCTTTATATACAACGTTCTTTTTATGCTATTCTACATTACTCTGATATTAAAATTTGCTATCGGATTTAAAATGACTCCAGCCGTAGATGGTCTTGTTTTATTAATGATCAATTTTTCAGTTAGTTTAAATCCTCTTATCATCATATCCTTTCAGCCTGAATTGAATAACAAATTCTTTTTTTTTGGTAAGACTGAAGACAAGATGTAAAAAAATTATTAATAGTATATTCAGAAAATAAATAGAGAATAAATTATCATTTTACATCAAAATATTTGACTCGAGTTGAATCTATTTTGTGCTGATATTAACTTGTTTTCAGCTTGATGCCATTTTGATCAGTTACTGAATTTGAAATTATATTTCTTATGAAGGTTGTATTTGTCAAAATTAACTCTTAGACATGATAATATAGAGATTTATTAATTTAATTTGATATATATTACATTTTATATTTTAATATTACCTGATTTACTATATTCAAATTTTATTGATTCTGTGACTAAAGGAAAGAAATATTTTAGCAAATGTTAATATCGCATAGAATGATCTTTCTGAGTAATATTTCAGGATGATGATAAAATATTTCAGTCTTATACTAATAGTATTTAAAATTATTTAATTATCAATCATATTAGTTCTTTAATCTGATTACAATTATTCAAACTAGTAAATATATCATTAATTAAATTTAGATCTCTAATACATTGCGAACTAGTATCAAAATCAGTGAAAATTTACTTTGAAAATCAGTATTAAAGCAGTATTAATTTAAAATATAAATTAATAAGACTTAACAAAAAAATTTATGGATTAAAAATATATTATTTTAATATGTCAAAATAAAAATTATGAACTCTAATGATTAAAATGATAAAAACCTACAATTCAATTGGGATTCGAATGAATAATTTGTAAACTTTATATTCAAATAGGAACTAGTATTTACTTCGAAAGTTTGTATATATTTAAGGAATTTTATATGTCAATTTTAATTCAATTAAATACAAAATCAAATAATATTAATACTGTAGTTTCATCAATTTATGGCGATATCAACGATAATTTCAATTTGACATAGTATAATAAAAATTATAGTTATTATGAATATATTATATTATTTTGAAAATAAAGAATTTAATCCAATTCTTTAATGATTGAACAATTAGTAACATATGAAAAAATATAAATATTTCACCAATTATAATATATTTTGCAAATAAATTATTTTTTTCATAAATATCTCAGTTAAGATATATCATTTGTTATCAATTAAATCAAATTGAAAAGATGAAATAATTAACTAAATGAGGATTATATCAATTGTTCTGTAATTTTTATTTATTACTAATATTTGGAAGTTAATTAAAGACATCAGAACTGTCCAATGAGAATAATCTTTATAGTAGTATTTATATAAATTCTATTAACAGACAATTGAAAGTTGAAATTTAGAAAATAATTTGTGGAAAATATATTATGTATAATAGATATTTATGATCTAGATTTTACTATTACTTTGTAATTTAAATTATAGGAATTTTTTGCAATTGAAAAAAATGAACATTTTAATATATAAAAAATAAAAATAAATATATAATATAGAATTAATAATTTCCTTTATTTCTAATAACTTTTTGCTATACTTTTAGCAAAGATCTAATACCTAAAAAATAATTCTTTTTATTAAAGACTAAAATTTGATATTTTATAAACTAATTAAATTTTTTTGCAGAAATTTTCTTTCCTGCAAGCTGGTTTTTTAAATTGCTTAAAACAAATAAAAGCACATAGGTTTTAATCAAAAGAATATACTAGATATATTAGTTTTTCCAGTTATTTTTAATTAGAAAGTTTTTTACAACTTTAAATTTATATATTTTATAATTTCATGTAAAATAATAGGTTTTCTCAAATTATATTAAAAATACCAATTAGAAATAGTTTTATGTAAAAAAAATATATAGTTTACTATTAATTGATTTTTCTTTAGGAATTAAATAAGAATAACATGTGTTATTATAATCTATTACAATAATTAACATTTATTTATCAATAAAATGTTTATTTAAAGGAATTTATAGAGGGGGTTGATTTAACTTAATCTAACTTTTTAATTTATATTTTAACAAAGGATTATATAAAAAAAATCTAAGATTCATCAATTATAATAATTTACTGTAAAAGCCTTGGCTTCTAGCTATACCTTAGTAAGTTTTGTTTAACAATAACTATTCTAGCTTTTTTTAAGCTTTAGTTAAATTATAAGATACCCATTTTATATTATTATTAATTAATTTTAATTTAAACTTTAATATATATAAAATACTTATATAACTAACATTAAAGTGTTTTGATAATTTTTTAGCTAAAATAAAAAAATGCTTTTCAATATAATTTTTTACATTGTTGATAATTAAAAAAATAATAGTTAAAATTAATTTTTTAGATTTTAATAAGTTTTAGGTAGTTTTTCTTTTAATCTTAAAGTAATTTACCTAGCAATAAATTGTTAATCTAGATAATACTTTATTATCAAAAGCTACTTGTAAATTTTAAATGATTTTAAAGAATTTGTGGTTAAGTTTTACTGATATTAAAATAATAGACTTTTAATGGTTATCATTTAGTTTAAACATAATTAAATTAAACAATTAATTTTAAAAAATTAATTTTTTAATCAAAAAAATTATTATATATATATATTTCAAAACTATTTTTTTCCTATTTATTTTGTATATATTTTTTTATTTGAAATTAATAATAAGTTTGAAAAATCAGAAATTAAAAAATTTCCTATTTTTTGATTCTATATTAATAATATAACTTTCAATTCAATATTGGCAATTTGTTCAGTTTCTAATATTATGCTATATTTCAAAAATATCTGTCTGTCCTGATTTGATAATTAACTTAATATTATTACTAATTTGGGATGGCTCTGTTACTCCATAATCAAATAATATTTTTTATTCCTTTTGTTAGATATTAATTGAACCCTATATCATCCATTAATCAAATTAATTAATTCTAAGAGTGATAAAGAGAAAAAGAATAATTTGATATTCTGTTATAATATCTTGACAATAAAATCAATTTTAAGACATATAGTCCTAAAATAATAAAAAACAGAATTAATATATAAATTATTATATTATATTATAAGTATTTTTCTAATAATGATATTTATTAATAAAACACATTACAAAATATAATATTATAAATAATCAATTAATAAATTCAAATAATTGGAATAGATATTTACTCAGCCAAAGCTTAACATCCAACTTTTATTTAATCAATTTTTCTTATTAACTTGTAATTTCAATTTTTATTATTGAATAAGGTAATATAAGATAAAATATTAGTAATATCAAATATATGCATATTATAATAAATATTAAGAAATATAATAAATATCTCATTAATAGTCAAATTCAGATATTTTGAATTAAAAACATTCTTTTATATGATTAAAGTTTGAAATATTTAAAATAATATAAGTTAATTTTTATTTAAAAATTGAGAATATAAAGTGGTGATAATTATTAATATTAATATTTATACCTTAACTTTTATTAGTTTGAATATAATTTATTTCAATATTTTGCAAAGAAAGTCAAATTCAAATATTGATTTATTATTACAAAAATATAGATTCTACTTATCGCCATTAATATATAAATATAACATACCTTTATTGGATATATTATCATTTCAATTAAAGATTTAATATAAAATATATAATCAAATTAAAATCATCTAACTCATTATTAAAGAATAGTGATTAGATAAATTTATTATTATTTATGAATAGTTATACCCTTAGGATTATAAGCTGTAAGAAATTATAAAATTCATTGAAATATAATATAGAATAACTAGATATTAAATACATTAGTTTTTATAAACCAATGTGATATCATATAGTTCATATCTTTGGATTATAATCAATATTCAAGTTATCAATAATATAACTTATTAAAATTCTTTAAGTACAAATTATAATTTCTAATATTATATTTTTAAATGATTTCAAATAATCTAAAAATTTAATCAAATATTCTTTTTTTGTCTTTAAGTTCAATATTAAAATTTGATATTATTTAATATAATTAAAATCATATAAATTATAATATTCCAAATAATTTTTATTTAAAATATACCAATATTTATAATAAATTTTGTCCTTTTGAAATTATCTTAATAAAAATTCATTAATTTTTCCACAATTCTAATTTATAACAGTTAATAAAATTTGTCAATATATATGTGAAAAACCAAAGACTATAAAACTAAGAGGTAATATATTTAATTATATACATTTAAATTTATATTCTTTTCAAAGTATATTTTTAATGAAATAATATAATCTGATAATTTAAATAATTTTTTGCAAGGATGAATAGTTTTCTATAGGTAATTTTTCAATTTATAATCAAAAATGAATAATTCGAATCTGGTGAGAATACTATATTCAGATAAACTTCAAGTTTCTAAGTGTAACAAATAACAGTCATTCCAGTAATCAAAATGTCATCCAAATCCTGAATCCACAAATAAAATTAATCAAATTCATAACAATTTGAAGCTAATATATGAAAATCAAAACAAATTTGTTTGAATAAAATTTTAAATAGGATAAATAGGATTATTTATACTTGAGTTCAGATAAAAGTTAATGAATTAATAAACACTGATAGAATATTGGGGAAAATGGTGGATGTCAACGATTACAATTTCATTAGATTTACATTTAATAGCATTTTGATGCTTTTTTCAATAATTATGATCCCTCTGAATTTCATTTTACTATATATTTTGAAGAATAAATGCGAATTTCACAGAACTGAAATTACTTTGATGTTTGTACTGAGCGTGGTGGAATTAATGTCGGGATTTTCATTATTTATAATTCCTCTCTGCTTAATGGTCATTGGTAAGGATTTTTATACTCCAGGGACGGGAACTTGTCAGGCTGCTGTTTTCGTTTATAATACCTTAATTCGTTCGGGCGTTGCTATCGTTTGTATCTTATCAGTTATGAGATATTTGGCAGTGTGTCATCAGATTCAATTGAAAAAGATGGTATGGTTGATCATTTGCTTGATATGCATTTTACCTATTTTAGGCAGCTTTATTTATACTATTGTAGTTATGGATGGACGTCCATCCCCATCATACATTCAATGCGGTGGTTTGGGAAATGGAACATCTGAGGCGAATGCTCTGCAAATATTTGGAGGTGTATATATGGCAGTTCAAGCATGGATTATTACAGTTTGTTACCTTTTAATTTGTTACAATGTTTATAAAAAGCTAAAAACTTTTTTAAGAGAAGCTAAAATGAATCAAGATCATGAGCTATACTCGAATTTGATGAAGCAGAGAAGTCGATTGTTTAAACAAGTAGCTTTAGTCATTGTGGTATATAATTTTACATATATGTTCTCGTATGTAACACAGATACTCAAGATTACTATCGGTTACAAAAGAACTCCTTTTCTAGATGCAGTAGTAGTTACTATGATTATGTTTCCATCGCTTTGTAATCCCATTGTTACTTTAACCTTCCAGCCCGAAGTGAATAATGAATTCAAAGCATTATTGGTGAGATATTGGGCGAAATTAAAAGCTATGTTTCATTATATTTATTGGGAGTAGTTACTCGAAAAAATCAACTAAAATCAGATTCTGGTGGAATTGGTGCTTTGGGATGTTTCGCTTCCATATGTTGTACGAGCACCTTGTAGTTAGAGGCTGGAGACTAGAAATTTTGTTAAACAATTTTTCGAATTTGATATGAATTAATTACTTTGCAATTGGGGCAAACAATTTGTAAACCAGCTTTCCTAGCTTCAAATTGGCTGACGCCTCCCTTTCTTGCAGCAGCCGCCTTTTGAGCTCTCTCTCTAATTATTTTGTAATTAAATAAAAAAATAATTGAAATTGTTATATTTACCTAGCTTGTTCCTTTTGTTTACCTCTAGTCATTCTCGCCCTGAAAGCTAAAAATATGTATATCAATATAGAGACAAGAAATTATTTGGTATCAAAATTCTCTTATATATTGTAAAAAAAGTTGATTACCAGCTGATCTATTGCTAAGCTGAAGTATTTATTCACTGTAATCAATTATTAAAAGCACCTAAGCATCAAAGAGTTAATCTGAGGATATTCTTGAATGATTATGGGTTATTGGATTATTTAATTAAAACTATCCCATAATCATAATTCAAATTATAGTGTCTATAAGTTGATCATTCCAACTGATTATGAAATATTATCATTAGAAAATAAAAATACTCTATATATTATATATTAACTTAAATTAATAATAAATAATCATGGATTATCAAAACAGAGTGGGAAGCAAACCGGGTTCAGGAGGTGTTATGAGCGCCAGTGAGAGTAATGTCGACAGGAGAGAGCGTTTGAAAAAGTTGGCTATGGAAACCATTGACCTCGCAAAAGATCCCTATTTTATGAAAAATCATTTGGGTTCTTATGAATGTAAATTATGCTTAACATTGCATACAAATGAAGGTTCTTATCTAGCACACACTCAAGGAAAGAAGCATCAGACCAATCTGGCTAGAAGAGCTGCCAAAGAAGCTCGTGACTTTAACCAGGTCCAGCCTATGGTAGCTCAGCCCACAGTGCCTCAAGTACGTAAGAATTTCTTTAAAATTGGCCGTCCTGGTTACAAGGTCACCAAAATCAGAGATCCCATTACTGGACAATTTGGCTACTTATTCCAAATTCAATACCCTCAAATTTCCCTAGATGTCGAACCCAAATATCGTTTTATGTCTTCTTTCGAACAACATATTGAACAACCCGACAAAAATTATCAATATGTCATCTTTGCTGCTGAACCATACGAAAGTATTGCATTTAAAATTCAATCTAAAGAAATTGATAAATTTAGCGATAAATTATTTACGTATTGGGATAGTGATAGTAAACAGTACAGTTTTCAATTTTTATTTAAAAATGAAAGAAGTGTAGCTCATAAAGATTATGGATCTCTAACCAATAATAGTAAACCTAACGGTTTAAATCCTTATGAGAATGGTAACTAATCAATTATATATATATAACATTGTATATTTAAAAATAAAATCATTCTTGTGATACTTTTCACTAATTTTTAGGCTATCAATAACTTCGCCAATATGTTATTTTAAATATTGAATGATTGTCATATACAAATTTTTATTCATTTATGGTCTTCAGCATTATAATTAATATTTTTAAGGAATTTTTGTAATATTCAGAAATATTACCACAGAATTGAAGAATTGGGAAAATTTTTAATTTCCAATTTTTTAAGCATACTATTAGTTTCAGAAAAAAATATATATACAAAATAAATAGGATAATAAATTATATTAAACTATATATATAATGTTTTTTTCATTAAAACATGAACTTTTAAATGTTTATTGCTTAATTTAATCATGCTTAAATCAAATGGTAATCACTAAAAGTTTTTTATTTTAGTATTAATAAAACTTAACCATAAGCTTTCTAAAATCATTTAAAATTTACAAGCAATATTTAAAGATAATGTTTTATCTAAATCAACTATTTATCACTTAGTAAATAATTTTAAGATTAATAAAAAAATTATTTAAAACTTTTTAAATTTAAAAAATATTAATTTTAATTAATACTCTTTTAATTATTAATATAGTAAAAAAATATATTAATATATACTTTTTTATTTTAGTTAAAAGTTATTAAAATACTTTAATATTAATTATATTAGTATATTATATATACTAAAGTTTAAACTTAGATTAATCAATAAAAATATAAAATAAATACCATATAATATAACTAAAGTTTAAAATAGTTAGAATAGCTATAGTTAAATAAAACTTACTAAGTTATAACTAAAATTGAAAATTTTTTATTGTAAATTATTATAATTAATAGATTATAAATCTCTTTGTATAATTCTTTATTAAAATATAAATTTAAATATTAAGTTAATATAATCCCTTTTATAAATTTCAATAAATAAACATTTTATTGATAAGTGAATATTAATTGTGATAATAAATTATAATGATATATAGTTTTTCATGTAGTTTTTAAAGGTAAATTAATTAATCATAAGTTTGATATTATATTTTTAAATAAAATAATATTTAATTTTTCTAATTATAAATTAAAATAAATATTATTTTACATGATAATTGTAAAATACATAAAATTAAACATATAAAGAAATTTCTCTTTAAAAAATTAGGAAGTATTAGTATATTTAGTATTTTCATTAGACTATAACATATATGATTATAATTGTTTTAAGCAATTAAAAAATTAAGTTATAAGCAATAAAATTTCAAAAAAAAATATTAATTGGTTTGTAAAATGTTAAATTTTAATCTTTAACAAAAAGAATTATTAAGTGATAGAAACTTATTAAAAGTATATTAAGAGTTATTAATAATAAAAGTGTTTATTAATTTTATATTGTGTATTAATTTTTATAACTTAAATATTGAAATGTTTATTTATTTTCAATCTCAAAAAATTCTCAATATTTAAAATTCAGAGTAATAAAATCAGAATAAATTATAAAATAGTAAAATGGTACGAAATATATTATTACATTTGAATATTAGACAGTTTTTATTTATATTGTAATAAAACATTTTGATAAATGTAAAATTTAAATATATAACAACACCGATGATTGTATAAGTTTATTAAATATCATTACATCTAGAATAGTATAAATATTCAAAAGTTAAGATCTTAATAACCTTTTAATCATTGACTTCCATTTAGCTTGCCACCTTACGAATAGAATTTGGAATTCGTTATTCACTTCAGGCTGGAAAGATATGGTAATTACTGGATTAATAGACATCGAAATATGAACCGAAACAAAGATAATTGCATCCAATATAGGCGACCTCTTAAAGCCAATGGCAAACTTTAATATCATTGTAATATAAGATTTCATAAAGGTCAAATTATATAGAAAGAATACGAATAATATTTGGACGATGATTTTTCTCTTTTCTTTTTTGATGATCCTGAGTAAGTCTTGGTCATTGCAACTTTCCGCTTCGGATTTCATTGTATTCAATTTTTTATTCGCTGTCCAACCAATTGCAATATAACAATACGTGGTAATCCAACACGGAATAAGAAAGCAGAGTGATAATAGAATCATCATTGTATTGGAGAATTTATCAGGATTTAAAAACGGCTGACACTGAAGATAAGAAGGTGTTGGCTTTGCATCCTGATTAATAGATCCTATTAAATATATCACAGTACAGGGTAAGATTCCAGCTAGAAATGTACCAACCCAAAACTTCAAACTCTTTTCACATTGATGGCATACAATGAAATATCGAAGCAGGGACAATATTGTTACCATAGCAATTTCAACTCTAAGAATCCACTGCATTATAAACCCAGAAGCATAACAAGCAGTATTCAAAGGGTCGAAGAAATGGTACCCATATATCAATTTTAGGATAGCATTAACTAGTAGTGTAGAGCCCATTAATATCTCAATAAATGATAGTAATAACATGAGTTTAATTTCAGCTGATCTTGTCGTAAATTTTACTATTAGAATATAGGCCAATAAACTATTTAATATATCCATTAATATTCCAAATATTATTAATATACTATTGAAGACGATGTTAATAAAATTTAAATCATTAAAATCCATCTTAGTAATTTTTTTAAAAATTGGACTTAAGTATTGTTGAACAGTTATAGTCTCATATTTATATATAAATACTTCAAATTATTAAGTCATATCCATATATGTATCCAATACATTTAATTACTTTAAATTGTAACTTTGCAAATGTTAACCAATTAAATATTTTCCTTGAATAGAAATTGAAAATTTAATAAAGCAAGGTGTTTCAATTTAAAATTTTATTCAAATTTTAAACTGCATAAACTGTTTGAATGACTTACACTGGTAAATTCCAGTAGGATTCGTAATAAATAGTAAAATTAAGTCTACATTTGTTAATACCTTAATATTTGAAATACTTATAATATTGGAATGAGCAAACCTATCAAAACAAAATTTCATGACATCTGTCACCAACCGAGCAACTGACCGATGTTAAGTTTTCACTTGTCTCTCGAATAGGTGGCTATACTATCGAGTGACTCCCCTTGCTTGATCCCGAAGAGCCATTATTACGAGATCCACCTAGCCGTGTCAAGAATGAAAATTTTAAGGACTGTTGCCTCAAGTAACAACGACAGTCAGATTTCTATTACTGTTTTGACAATCGGAGTTTCTAAATAAGTGAGAACTTTTTCCACTATATGGGGAGCAGTAGCTACAAGCTGGGTGGCCAGACGAACCCTGGCTACTTCATCGTATGGAGTTACTCTAGGATCTACTAAAGCTAGGGCGGACATTGTGTCCCGGTCAGTTTTACCATAATAAACACGTTTCAAATTAAATGAATCGAACAACCGTTAGTTGCCTAATTTGATAGTAACTAATTTGTTGTATTTTATTAGTGAACTTTGTTAGTTTTTACAGTCCTTAGCAGATTCATTCCCGACGGGGTTCAATGAATCTTGTGTTAGTGGCTGTTCGTGGCTAAGCAGGGGAACTCACTTGATAGTATAGCCACCTATTCGAGAGACAAGTGAAAACTCAACATCAGTTCGTCACTCGACTGGTGACAAAGACTATAAAAAAATATAAGTTCAATAATAAAACAGGACAAATTATTTACCATCAAATAAGGCAACTAACGATTGTTTGTTTCATTTGATTTGAAACGTGTTTATTTTTGTTAAGCTGATCCAGACACAATGTCCGACTTAGCTCTAGTAGATCCTAGAGTGACTCCATACGATGAAGCAATCAGGGTTCGTTTGGCTACCCAGCTTGTAGCTACTACTCCCCATATGATAGGAAAAGTCCTCGCCTACTTGGAGACTCTTCGTCAAAACGGTAGTGGAAATCGGACTGTCATTGTTACTTGCGGCAACAATACCTATCCTAATATGAAACGAATTTTAATACAGTGAAACGTGATAATTCAAGAGCTTAGATATAAATAATATTGAAAGTATAATTTATTGAGCAATCTACCTCATTTAATTTAGGTAAGCAAAATTGATCACAGTTAAATGGTCCTATTAAGATCATTTCAAAAAAATAATGATCACAAATAAAATTTTTTGTTAACATCCTTAAATTATTTCAAGTATCAAATATATATCAAAAATTATCTTTTTACTTTATATTTTAAATAATGAGAAATTTCTGCAATTAAAAATAAATAAACATTTTAATATATGATATATAAAAATAAATATATAATATAAATTTAATAGTTTCTTTTATTATTAATAACTTTTTGTTATATTTTAAATAAACTTCTAATATTTAAAAATTGTTTTTTTATTAAAACTAAAATTTAATATTTTAGAAACCAATTAAATTTTTTTATAGAAATTTTTTTTCTTGTAAGCTAGTTTTTTAATTATTTAAAGCAAATATAATTACATAAGTTATAATCTAAAGGATATACTTGATATGGTAGTTTTTTCTAATTATTTTCAATTAGAAAATTTTTTACAGTTTTAAATTTATATATTTTATAATTATTATACAAAATAATAAATTTTCTTAAATTATATTAAAAATATTAATTAAAAATAACCTTATTTAAGAAACTAATATAAAGTTTATAATTAATTAGTTTTTTTTTAAAAATTAAATAAAAGTAACATATACCATTATAATTTATTATAATACTTAATATTTACTTATTAACAAAATATTTATTTAAAAGGATTTATAAAAAAAATTAATTTAACTTAATTTAATATTTTAATTTATATTTTAATAAGGAATTATATATAAAAATTTAAGATTAATAAATTATCATTATTTACTATCAAAGCTTAAATTTCTAATAATATTCTAGTAAGTTTTATTTAATAATAACTATTTTATTTTTTTGTAAACTATAATTAAATTATAAGTTATTTATTTTTAAATTATTATTTATTAATTTAAATTTAAACTTTGATATATATAAATTATTTATAAAACTAATATTAAACTATTTTGGTAATTTTTTAACTATAATAAAAATTTATTTTTAATATATTTTTTCACTTTATTAATAAATAAAAATATAATAGTTAAAGTTAATTTCTTAAATTTTATCAGGTTTTCAATAATTTCTCACTTAATTTTAAATAATTTATTTAACAATTAATAGTTGATTTAGATATTATTTTATTATCAAAAGTTATTTATAAATTTTAAGTAAATTTAAATAGTTTATAGTTAAATA
>JNEM01012431.1:0-10895 GCA_000697335.1 Conidiobolus incongruus B7586
TAACAGAAGAAGTGATTCCATTCATCTTGCTCTTCATAGCACCATCAAGTCCCTTTAGCTTATCATCATTACGGTAGACTTCCTCCATTCGCTTCAAGAAATCACTTTGGAAATCTGCAGTTTTTTCACGACCAGTAAGACCTACATAATTAACAGTTGCTTCTTGACCTGCAGAGGTTGCACTGGTAAGAAGTTCTTTTCTCCATTGATCACCTTCGAGAGTAAGTCTTAAATCATCCATACGACAGGTGAATCCCCGGAATTGAACATATTTGGTTAATAATCTGGATAAAATACTGAGGAGGGTACCAGCCATGGTAGGAGTATAGAGTTCATAAATAGAGTGGACTAAACCATAGGCAGAAGCACCAATTTGAGATTTATCAAGAACACCAGTCAATAATTCACCATCCATAACAATAACGTGACTTTCTTCAGGTGCGGTACGACCCCAGTAGGCAGGAGAAATCTTAGTTTTGGACTTGAGGTTGGGAGGGTGGTATCCTTGAGTCAAGTTCTTGATAATGGTAGAAATGACTTGTTTACCAGTCCAGAGTTTCTGAGGCTTAATGATGGCAGGGGGAAGAGTAAGGATATGAGTACCAGGGAAGTCATCTTCTTCAGGTCTCAAAGAACCATACAAGATTTGATGGTATAATTCGCGGGTAAAGAAAGTGTCTTTGGAACACATATGGACAGCAGTGACAATATGATCCTGAATTAAACCTCTAAGAGGAGCACCATTGGTAGGTACAAGGTATTGGGAATCGGTGTTGGCAATGAGCATAGCTTCGGCACGAGCAATTTCATTTTGAGGTAAATGCAAATTAATTTCATCACCATCAAAATCAGCATTATATGTATTACAATTTGCATAGTGCATTCTGATAGTTTTTTCACCTGGTAGAATTCTAGCTTTATGAGCCATGATAGAAGGCTTATGTAATGTAGGCTGACGATTGACCAAGAGGACATCACCGTTCTTAACATGACGGAATACTTTCTTGTTAACTCCAGAGGTTCTGGTTTGGAAAGTACCTCCAGCCTTTGAGCTAGTGGAAGAGGATTCTTGAGGGGTGAGCAATTGGTTGGCAAGAGCAATTCTTGATTCTGTACTAAGCTTGAGGAGAGAAGTAACAGCACCATTCTCTTGTTGAACGTGCGTGGCACCGGGCCATTCGTAGGGACCTCTAATAACGGCCTGGCGTAATTCTTCGACATTGAAATGGGTAACAGGTTCAGGATAAGTTAACTTCAAAGCAAAAACAGGAGGAAGACCGATTTCGGAGGTTTCAATATTGACATCTGGAGAAATGACCGAACGAGCAGAATAGTTGACACGCTTACCCATCATGTTCATTCTGAATAAACCTTCCTTCTTTTCGATTAACTGTTTAATACCAGAAGCTTGGTCATTATTCATGTTGTTTCCTCTAGATGAATCTACAAAACTGTTAACTTGCAACTGCAAATCAATCCATTGATTGATCACCGTATCAAGGTAGTTCTTCGATTTAACCTTATCTTCATTCACACTGTTTATTTGGATTTGCTGTGAGAGAGAAATCACTTTAGATAGGGCGGCAGTTTGAGGATTTTCAAGTGGCATGTTGTTGGCAAAACCAGGAGGACGGAAACGGGAAGGAATAACAGGGATGGTTTCCATGAAAAACATCTTTGGATCGGCAGCTTGAGCGGCCTTATTGACACCATTGTACATCATGCTGATCAATTCAGATTCATGTTCAAAAAGTTGCTCAATGTATTTGTAAATGTGTAAAGGAGTGATGAAGGTGGTATGAGATCCTACAGTAGGTTTAGCAGGTTTAGAGTCTTCAGAATCGTCAGCATCGGCACTAGAGTCAGTAGAGTCGCTTAATTCTGGATCAGATACCTCATCATCAGAATTTGGTAATGCTTGTTGGATTTGATCGGCATCAACAGAGTCTAAAAATTCTTCAGCAGTGATGTTAGCTTTGATAGTAGACTTTTGGCTCTTGACTTTCAAAATATTGGGCATATAGATACCCTTATTAGTCATGCTGTTTTGAGCTTTGGAAGGCAAAGGAAGCATAAAAATTTTGGAAAACATATGAGATCTAAATTTAGGAGCGCTTCCACTACATCTAGCACAGGTCGATTTAGCTAAGGAGGCCTTTAGTACTGAACGAATAAGCAATCTACGTTCGTTATAAGTTAATGTGGTTTTGTGGTAACTAGAAGGTGGACTGTTGCGGAAAATTTCATCTACACGTTCATTTAAAGCGGCAACAAAAGCTCTAGTCTGGTATTCCTTTTGCAATTTAGTTTTTTTAGCCTTAGGGGTAGTGGTTTCTTCTTCTTCAATAGCTTCATCTTCATCTTCATGTTGGAAATATAAAATTTCTTTAGCTTCTGAAACTAAACCAGCGTCAAGAAGTTTGAATGCAGCAGTAAATAAGGCTTGCTGTTTGCGATCAAATCTGAAATTAAAACAATAGACACAAGTACTTCTGAGTAAGAGATAAGCTTCATCAAAGAAGAGGGGATTAATAACTAAGAAGGGTAATTCAATATGTCCAAAGTGACCAGGACAAGAAATAGAATCAAGGTGACATGTACCACATCTATCATTAAAAAGATTAACATTCAGAATTAATCAAAATTAAATGAAATAATGCTTACAAATATCCTTTATCAAAAGGACCTAAAGCTAAGTCATAAAGACCGTTAGGAGTAGGAGCTCCCGTAATATCTAATGATTGGGAATTCGTAATTTGTTTGACTGAAATCTTTCGAATTTCATCGCTATTATAAATGTTAAAACCGACAGAGTAAACCTGAGTAGTTACAGGTACAGAAATATTCATTTTTATTTAATTCTTTATATTAAAAATTAAAATAAATTAATTAATTTAATATAAGAATTAATATATTCTATTTAATCTATGTAATATTTTTTTAATTTGATTTGGATCCTTTTATACTGATTGAAAATTTGAAATTTCTCTTTCCTTTTATGGGATTTGACTAATAATAATTTTATTTGTGAATATAATTATTTGTGATACAGAATAAAAAATTTGTCAATCTTTGAATTATTGACTAGTATCTATAAATACACAATCATAGGGTTGTTAAAGGGTTGATTATCATCTAAAACCTTTATAGAAAATCATAATTAAGAAAATAAAAATATTAAATAAAATCTTTACCTTGTAGGAATATTATTTCTTGGTGTCTCCTGGTGATTTGAAAACTTCAATAAACTATAACCATTAAAAATAATAAATTATTACAATATAAAAGCAAAGTTATATGATAATGAATATAATATTATCTAATGTTGAAAAATAGATTTAAAAATAATAATAATGATAATGACCATAATATATACATATATAGATATAGCTTGGATAATTTCATATTATTATATTTTAAAATTTAATATATTTTAAATTTTATTCCAAATAAATTATATTTTTTCAATTCAAATATATTATAATATTACTCTGTATTTTAAATAATGGGAATTTTTTATGATTAAAAATATATAAACATTTTGATATATAATATATAAAAATAAATATATTGCAAGGTTTCTAGAAAGTAGTCTTGTGATAAAGATCATGTGAGCTTGATAAAACAGGCCAAAGATGGCTAACTAGATACTTTAGAGGAGTTTGTTTAAAATAGCAAGATCTAGGGTTTAGCCCTGATCAAAGTGATCCCTCAGCAAATATCTGTCCAGTGACTATTTTATAGTGTGGTTGATCTTTGGCTAATGTGTTAAAGCTCTAGCTTTTGCTATAGTCTAGAAATTTCCATTATACAAGGGTTGTTCTTGATATTTGTGAGTAGATTACATCTGGAATCTTGACAGACAGTTAAAATTAAAAGGTGAGTGGACCTCCTAATCCACAACATTATAATATAAATTTAATAGTTTTTTTTATTATTAATAACTTTTTATTATACTTTTAACAAATTTCTAACACTTAAAAAATAGTTCTTATTTTCAAAAACTAAAATTTAATATTTTATAAACCAATTAAATTTTCCTGTAGAAATTTTCTTTTTTGTAAGCTAGTTTTTTAATTACCTAAAGTAATTATAATTATATAAGTTATAATCTAAAGAATATACTAGATGTGGTAGTTTTTTCTAGTTATTTTTAATTAAAAAAATTTTTATAACTTTAAATTTATGTATTTTATAATTATTATATAAAATAATAAGTTTTTTTAAATTATATTAAAAATATTAATTAAAAATACTTTTATTTAAAAAAATAATATAAAATTTACTATTAATTAAATTTCCTTTTAAAATTAAATAAGAGTAGTATATACTATTATAATTTATTATAATAATTAACATCTATTTATTAATAAAATAGTTATTTAAAGGGATTTATAAAAAAAGTTAATTTAACTTTGTAAGTATAGTGGTAGTTAAACTAATATAGTATAGAGGAAAACTTAATATAAAAGTAGTGTGGTGTAAAATGTGGTAATATAACATAGCTGTAGTATACAAGTGTAAACAAAGTTTAATTAAGCTTTAAACTAGGATGAGTTACTAATATATTAAGATTTATATTAGGTAGTGTTAATATCCTATAATATTAATAGAATATAGTTTCAATTTTAGAAATAGTGTAAAAGTAGAAAATAGTAAGAATTAAGAGGAAAAAAAAAACCTAGTTTATTAAATAATTTAATATTATTTATACAATTAATTTAACTATATAAGTATAAATTAATTATATAATTTATAGTTAATTAGATTATATGAAAATATATATAAGAATTTAAAAAACTAATCTTTTAATACTCCCTTAATAAGTTTCTTAAAAGAAACACACACCCTAATTTTTTACAAATAGGTATAATAAGCTAAAGTATTTTTAATATTTTCTAGAGGTTCCTATATAGCTTTTTTAATAAGATAACCCATCTATTTTACATAAAAATAAAGTTTATTCCTAATAAATTTAAACTTAATTATATAATCAACATAGTATTTTTCTTCTCTATCTTAATTAATAATTAGATCTAGTTTTGGGGTTTTTAATTAATTAGGAAAAGTGTTAAAATCTTCAAAGTATAGTTTGATTTTAGATATATAAAAGGTAAAGTTGATCTTCAAAGTTAAAAGTAATTCCAAGGTAATATTTTTAAAATTTGAATCAATAGATTAAATTTTATAAAGACTATAATATAATAGTAAGTATTTGGGATTTAAGCTAGATTTAAATAGGGTAGGTTTAAAAACAGATTGTTCTAAGTATATAAACATACTAGTTTTATATTTAAAAGGGTTTCTAGATAACTTTAAGTATTGTTATTCTATAATCTTTTAATTTTCTTCTAAGTTAAATTTAATAAGGGAATTAATATATTTGATATTAGATTAAAATTCAACAATGTTTAAAAGTAAGTTAATTTAAAATTTTAAAGTAATTATTAAGTTAGGATATTTACTATAATTAATAAAATAAAGGTTAAAACTTGTTGATTTATTAATAAAAGTGTTGAATAAATATTAGAGTTGGTAGATATAAATATCCTAATTTAATTGATTAGTGTTAATATAAGCTTTAATCATTTACTTTAAGGTTTTAATAGTTCTTTCAACAAGTTTATTAGTTTGGTGATAATTAATAGTAGATATAACTAGGTTAATTTTAAAAGAAAAGGATAGTGACTTCTAAAATTAAAAGTTGAATTATATATCTTTATCAAATATAATAGTTTATGGAATTCTATAGTAGGTAAAGATATTAGAGAATAACAATTATACAACATCTTTAACTATAAAAGTTTTGAAACAAGGAATAAAATAAACATATTTGGAAAATGAATCAATTGTAATTAGTAAATTATCATAACTATTTGTTAATTTAAGAATTTCTATAAAATCAAGTTGGATTTATTGTTAAGTTTTATTAGGGACTTGTAAGAGAATAAGTTTATTATATTTTAGTTGAGTATTATATTTAGTTCTTTAATATATATCACAGGTATTAGTGTATTTCTAAATTAATTTAACTAGGGAAGGTTAATAATACTTTATTTTAATTCTCTCAGCAGTTTTTAACTAGTTTTAATATCTTTTAACAGGTAAGTTATAGCATTCATTAAATATTATTTGTTAAATCTTAGGGATGTTAAGAATATATAGACAATTATTATAGTATAGTAAGTTATTGATAATTTTAAATCTTTTGATATATTCTAGTTAGTTTTCTAATAGTTTAGAGAGTTCTTCTTTAACTAAAATAAAGAAATTATTATTTAATAGTGTTTCTTAAAGTAGTTTAATAAATTTTTTATTTCTTTCATTAATAATCATTAAGTTAATATTTGCTGGATTTTTACAATTAAAACAAAAGGGTAAATATGTAAGATTTTCAACAAAGTATTTATAACATGGTTTTATTAACCTAAAAGATATTAAATAAAGAAAAGGTAAGCTTAGATAATTTTAATTTATTTAATTTATTTTTTTAATAAATACTTTAAAGTATTTAAGTAGATAAGTGATTTATAATTTATAAGTGTTAAAAAAAATTACAGGATAAGAAATGTAAGTGATTTTTGATTATTTCTACTAAAGTAAAGAGTTTTTATTTATAAACTAGGTATTTTAATTCAGCTAGTTTTATTTTTCTTAACCAGAATATTATTAGTTTTAAGGTAATATTTGTAAGGTTAAACTCAACTTATTCTCTTTTATTTATTATTTTATTTTATAGTTATAAGGTAAAATATAAATTAAATTCAAACTAAACTAACTATTTATTAATTATAAAAGAATTAGAATCAATAAAAATAATGGTAGGTAGTTTTAAATTAAAGATAGATAAAACAAAAACATTGGTAATATAGAAAATTAAAACATTTATGTAGAAAGTGTATAGTAGGGTTTATTCAAAAAGAGAGTTTTTCTTTAAGAGATTAGTAAAAAAAACAACAAGTTCAACAAAAGAATCAATGAAATTTTTAAAGTAATTTAATAATTTAAGTATAAACATAAGTTGATCTTTATTTATAGGTATAATAAAAGCTTTAACACCATTAAGTTTAGTTAGATCAATACTAATTCCTTAAGAGGAAATAATATAACTATAGAAAAAGATAGAAGAGGTACCAAAGATGTATTTTGATAATTTTAAAGGTAATTTATATTCTTGAATAATTTGTAAAACCTAATTAACATGTTAAATATATTCTTCTTTAGTTTTTAAATAGATTAGGATATTATTAAAGTAAGTAATAATAAAGCTATTAAAAACAAGGTTAAAAAGGGAATTGATAAATTAAGTAAAAGTTACAAAAACATTATACAATCTAAAGTTTATAATAGTAAATTTATAGTGGCTTAAAAGAGTATTGAAAGTAGTTAAAGGGATAGAATTTTCTTCAACTTTAATATTGTAATACCTATTCTTAACATCTAGTTTGGTAAATATAGTTGATTTAAGTAGTTTATCCCTAATATCATATAGGTTTAGTAATAAAGTTTTATCTTTAATAGTTTTAGAGTTTAAAACATAATTATCAATGTATAATCTTTAACCACCATTAACCTTTTATATAAAGAGGATTAGAAATTCTTATGGTGAAGAAAAAAGTCTAATATACTTATTTTCAAGTAGTTTTTAGATTTCTTCTTTTAAAGTTTAGTATTGTTAAAGAGATAAGTGGTAGGTAAACTTTAAGTATAGTTGTATACCAGGGATTAGTTTAATTTTGTGTTTAATATTATATTTAGGTGGTAATTTATTCACAGGTTCAAAAACATTAGCAAATTAACTTACTATATTGTATAGGAAGTGGTTATTAGATATAACTTCATTAAAATCAACAGATAAAATGTTAATAAATGAATAATAAACAAATACATATCTTTATAGATTATTTAAGTTTTTGATTAGCTTTTTACATTGATTTTTACTTATAATAATAAAATTATTTGCTACAATTGTAGAGTTAGTGTTAGGTAAAGTATTTAATAATTTTATAATAGGGTAATATAAATTTTTTAAGATTAATTCTACTAATTTCTTTTAGAATATGAAAAAAATAGATTTGTAGCCTTTTAGGGTAATATTCATAGATATAAAACTGTGATATTTAAACTAATTTTAACCTAGTATAAAATTATAACTAATGTTGCTAATTAGGAATTTAATATATTGGGAGTAGTTAAGAAGTAATGATAAGTATTTAAATATAGTGTTAGATATTTATTTTATTAAGTTGTTAGTATATTTAATTATCAAGTTACTTTTTTAAGTAGGTAAAGATAATTTTATAATAATAGAAAAGGAGATAATATAACTAGAATAACTAGAGTTAATTAAAACACTAACAAGTATATCTATAAAAAAACTAGTTAATATAAACAATAGGGTGATAGTTAAAGGTAAAAAATTACAAGGTAAATTAATTACTAGAATATTTTTAGTTTTTAGTGGTTTAATCAGTTGGATTTCTTTAGTATACATAGTTTAATTTGTGGAATCATTAGTTTGTTAAAACTTTTGTGGATTAGATTAGAATCTGCTAACTAATTGTAAAAGGGGTGATTTTAAGGTTATATTAATATTATTCAGGTTTGATTTATGGTTGGTAAGTTAAGATTATTGAGAATTAAACAGATGTTGCTTTTTTAAAAGATATTTGTTAACTCTATAGTTAACTTAAGTCCTTTAGTAGTAATAACAACCTTTATTTGTTTTTAAGTAGGCTTTAATTTTTTTACTAAAGGTTTTCTCATAAAGCTTTAAAACAGAAACATTTATCATTTGAGATTTAAGTAGGTTAGAGTAAAGTTTAAAAAATTAATTTTTAAGGTAAGAAGATTTAGTTATAAAGTAAAAGATATCATCAATTATAATTGCTGTATCATAAATGTTAGAAAAAAACATATTATTAAAGTGTTCCTTATTAACTAAAGATTTACTTAAGGGTTAAAGCATTATAATAGTTTGTGGATTTATTCTTCTTCAGTGATATTTAATATATTTAAATATATCTCATTAAATTTCTCAATTAATTATCTTGTAAAAGTTTTTTATTTAAGCTAGGAAAGTTTTTCTCTTGTTAATTAAACTTAATCTTTTGGGTAATACCTCTCTTTAAAAGCTTTTTCTAGTTATTTAAAAGTTTGTATCTTTGTAATAAGTTATCCTCTTGAAGATTCTTTAGGATTAAGTTTATAATGAGTTAACTACCAAGTATAAATAGATTTTTCTAAAAAAGAAGTGGCTAATTTAAGGATATTCTTTAGATCTTCATTAAAAATTAAATCAAGGTAATTCTTTGTGTTTTTAAAATAGTTTTCAAGCTTGTAAAGGTTTTTTAAACTATCATAAGTAGTTAATTTGTCTTTAAAAACACTAAAGAGGTGGTTTAATATATTAACTATAGTAAAATAGCTGGTTTGTTAGATTTAAGCTCTTTAAAACATTTTTTTTTCAATCAAAAGTTGTTTAATATAAGCTTTTTAGAGGGTAGTAAGCTTTTAAAGACTAAAGTTTTAAATTTACTTAGTAATTAAGTTGTTATCATTATTAAAATAATATAAGGGTATCTTCTTTTTTGGTGGTATTATAGTATATAGTATTAAATTTAAATGAAATAAATTATAGATAAAATTTAAAATAGTAATAATTAGGTTTAATACAGATAGTTATTAATTTCTAGTAGGTTTTTAATAGTTTTATTGCTGTTACTATATAAGTGTAATGGTAGTTAAACTAATATAGTATAGAAGAAAACTTAATATAAAAGTAGTGTGGTATAAAACATAATAATATAATGTAGCTGTAGTGTGCAAGTGTAAACAAAGTTTAATTAAACTTCAAACTAAGATGAGTCACTGATATATTAAGATTTATATTAGGTAGTGTTAATATCCTATAATATCAATAGAATATAGTCTCAATTTTAGAAATAGTGTAAAAATAGAAAATAGTAAGAATTGAGAGGAAAAAAGAAGAACCTAGTTTATTAGATAATTTAATACTATTTATACAATTAATTTAATTATATAAGTATAAATTAATTATATAATTTATAGTTAATTAGATTATATGAAAGTGTATATAAGAATTTAAAAAACTAGTCTCTTAACAAACTCAATTTAATATTTTTATTTATGTTTTAATTAAAAATTATATATATAAATTTAAGATTTATTATTTATAATTATTTATTATAAAATTTAAGCTTTTTGTATTATTTAATAAGTTTTATTTAATAATAATTACTCAACTTTTTTTTAAGATTTAGTTAAATTATAAGATGTTTATTTTATATTTTTATTTATTAATTTGAGTTTAAACTTTAATATATAAAAATACTTATAAAACTAATATTAAAGTACTTAAATAAATCTTTAATTATAATAAAAATGTAATTTTTAATATATTTTTTCATTTTATTAATAATTAAAAAAAATAATAGTTAAAGTAAGTTTTTTAAATTTTAACAAGTTTTAAATAGTTTTTTTTAACCTTAAAATAATTTACCTAGTAATAAATTATTGATTTAAATAATGCTTTATTATTAAAAGTTGCTTGTAAATTTTAAATAATTTTAAAGAGCTTATGGTTAAGTTTTACTAATACTAAAATAAAAAACTTTTAATAATTATTATTTAATTTAAATATAATTAAATTAAATAACTAATTTTAAAAAATAAATTTTTTAATTAAAAAAATTATTATATATATATATATTAAAAAAATATAATTTCCTATTAACTTTGTATATATTTATTTATTTTATAACTAATAATATATTTGAAAAATCAAAAATTAAAAAATTTCCTACTATTTTAAATTTAAGGTAATATTAATTTAAATATAATTAATCAATTTGATTTAAACTTAATTAAAACAC
>JNEM01012432.1:0-28858 GCA_000697335.1 Conidiobolus incongruus B7586
TTAAAAAATTAACTTTTTAAAATTAGTTGTTTAATTTAATTATACTTAAACTAAATAATAATCATTAAAGGTTTTTTATTTTAGTATTAGTAAAACTTAACTATAAACCTTTTAAAATTATTTAAAATTTACAAGCAGCTTTTAATAATAAACTATTATCTAAATCAACAATTTATTGTTAAGTAAATTACTTTAAGGTTAAAAGAGAAACTATTTAAAACTTGTTAAAATTTAAAAAACCAACTTTAATTGTTATTTTTTCAATTATAAATAGAGTGAAAAAATATATTAAAAAGCACCTTTTTATTTTAGTTAGAGAATTATCTAAGCACTTTAATATTAGTTTTATAAGTATTTTATATATTTTAAAGTTTAAACTAAAATTAATAAATAAAAATATAAAATAGATACCTTATAATTTAACTAAAGCTTAAAAAAAACTAGAGTAGCTATTGTTAAATGAAACTTATTGAAATATTACTAGAAGCTTAAACTTTTACAACAAATAATTATAATTGATGAATCTTAAATCTTTATATATAATCCTTCACTAAAACACAAATCAAAATGCTAGATTAAGCTAAATTAACCCTTTCTACAAATCCCTTTAAATAAGTATTTTATTAATAAATGAATATGAATTATTATAATAGATTAAAATAGTATATGCTATTTTTATTTAGTTCCTGAAAGAAAATCAATTAATAGTAAATTATATATTGCTTTTTTAAATAAAAGTATTTTTAATTGGTGTTTTCAATATAATTTGAGAAAACCTATTATTTTACATGATAATTGTAAAATACATAAATCTAAAGCTGTAAAAAACTTTCTAATTAAAAATAACTAGAAAAAACTACTATATCTAGTATATTCTTTAGATTATAACCTATGTAATTATAATTACTTTAGGCAATTAAAAAACTAGCTTACAAGAAAGAAAATTTCTACAGGAAAATTTAATTGGTTTGTGAAACATCCAATTTTAGTCCTTAATAAAAAAACTATTTTTTAAGTGTTAGAAGTTTGCCAAAAGTATAGCAAAAAGTTATTAATAATAAAAGAAACTATTAAATTTATATTATATATTTATTTTTATATATCATATATTCAAATGTTTATTTATTTTTAATCACAAAAAATTCCCATTATTAAAAATACAAAGTAATAAAATAAACAATACATAAAATTATAAAGAATCTTTTTCAAATTTATATTATCATCATATAATTTCAATCATGTATACTATTATACTCCTTTTAATTTGAGTGAAAACAATATCAATTTAATTATTTTACTATTCAAGTTTTAAATAGAATTATTTTACAACTATAATTAATCAAAATGTTGTGTTTTATATTAAGTTTTATAAATAAAGATCGTAGTTAGAAAAGTACTCAAAATATGATTTAGTAAATTATTTATTAATCCTGCTCTTTAACATATTGGGAACTTACTGTTGGGTTTAAATAATTGAATCAATGAATGATATGGGATTTGGATAAAATCTAATAAAGAAAATAAAGAGAACAAAGAGTATCCTTCAATTATAGACTGACAAAGTCAGCTTAAAATAGAAATAATATTGGTTTAGCTATCAAACTGGAAGAGATGATTAATTTTGAAATACAACAAAAATTAATAAGTTATACAATATTTATCATGAAAGTTTCTGATATTGAAATGAAATTACAATAATCACAAGTAATACTCATTGTCTAAATTTAATAAGATATATGCTTTTAAAATGATGATATATGTTTTAAAAGTCACTACATTTTCTATTATTATCCAAATCATTGTATATCATTTTTCTTTCAATTCTAATATGGGATTTTGTTGATATTTAAATTACATATAAGCCCATTGATAAGATATATTACTATTTTCAGCTCATTTGATTATATATTATTATTTATTTGTTAAAGTTCGAAATATTAACTTGTTAACTGAATTGAACTACTTCTATTTTTGTAAATAATTATACTATATGTTTAGGAATATTAAAATATTAAAAGATTAAAAAATATTTTCTCAAGTTCTAACAGTTGCATATAACTAAGAAATGATTAAATTATTAAGTTATTTTGATGAAATGATTTGTATCTTCATTAGAATCATAACGAGGATTTAATATATTAACTATTAGTAAATTAATAATTAAGCTATAAAACACTGGAAGTTTCTATATTTACAAAATATTATGAATACAAAAATTCGATAAATTTATTGCCAATGCTATATTAACGATTATATGTGTTGAAACTTGGAAATTAATATTAAATCGTTTTTAATAAATATAAATTACAAAATTAATAAAAAATTAAACATTTATAATGCTAAGTTGGATTTACAAAAATATAAGTTAAAATTAAAAGCCATTGGTAAATTGCTCGTCCGAATAGTCAATTGCAGATTCGGCAGGCTTTGGAATTGCACCATTAGGTTCTTGCGATATTTCTTTTAAAGTAGATTCCCAAAGTTCAATACTCTATTTTGGAATATATTATTATTAAATTCTAAAATTAAAAATATGTATTATCTCACCTGTTTGAAGAAATTGATTTTAATATCTGTCAAATCACTGAGAGCATTTTTAAAGTCTGCTGTTTTGTTAAGTTGAAAATATTTGTATTCTTTTACTAATTCGTTTGAAAATGCATTAGAAACTTCGCCACTTACATGAACAGCATCTTCAAGCTAATAGAAGAATAAGTTGTAGTTCATATAATAGGAATTTAGCATAATTTACCTCATTGATCTTTTCTTCACATTTGGATAGACGATCTTGCTTTGTAATTTCATGATCAATTCCTTTAATACCATCGTATGTATCTTTGAGAAAGGAAGATAAACCACCTCCTCTTCCTGTAGTACGAATTTTCTCTCTCTCATTCAACTGAGCTTGTAAATACTCAGAAAGTTCTTCAAAATCTACTTGTTTTTGATCTCTAAGTTTCAAAACAGACTAAAAAATTTAAGAATTAGTGAAAATTAAAATAAATAATATATCTTACTTTAGCTATTTGACAATAAACTAAATATTCTCGAATTATAGAAAGATATTTCAATTCTTCTTCTTTGCTCTATTAAGTATGTTAAAAATATAATATGATAGTTTTCATAAAAATCATTACAGAGTTGGACCAGAGTTGAGAATATTCATTACAAGTATTGGTAAACTTCCCCAAGGTAGTTGTCATCCCAGATTCTAATTGGCCCAAAGAATTTAAAGCTTGTCCAAATTCTTTATATTCATTCTCGAGATCTGAAATACAATAAAAGTTAAAATAGAATAAAATGTATAAAAACTAACCGAACTAACCTGACTGTCTCCTCATAATTTTCATATGGAGCTTTTCTGTAGAGTGTAAATTATCTTCAAATTTATCTATTTGATCCTTCATATCGATAAATCTCTGGTCAGGGTTTTTTATTTTCGAGAATGAGTTGATTAATGAATCGCTTAAATTTTCTAAAATTCCCTCCCCTTTAGCTTTTGACATACTGTCAAGATTCTAAAATATGTAAAGGTTATTCAATATTACGAATTTATAAAAATTAATCTGAATTACCCAATCAGTAGAATCAAGGAATTTTTTTACATAGCTTGTCTTTTGCAAAGTGGGATGACGTACTATACGATTTAAAAATCTTTCTAAGCTATTTTGCAGTTTGATTAAATAAAGTAAATATAATAATTCTATCTATATGTATTTACCTAGCTCTGCGTTTTTCGATAAATTCATCACTGAAGCGATCCCCAGTCAAATATTCTAAGAATTAGAATGTTAATATTATTTATATTTTAGCTTTTGATTCCAATTCGAATAAAATACCTAAACGGTGTTTTTCTGGTAAAGGGGGGACAATAGAAGCAGGAAAATTTTGTAACAAGTCATCGTGAAGCCAAGCAAAATCGTGAAAACGACGACGAACGGAAACTTCTGGAGCGCTGAAAGTAGGGAGCTCAGTCTAGATAAAGTTAAGTATAAAGATTATTTAAACAAGAATGGAAGTGTCATTTCAATACCTCAGTTTGAATAAGATATGATACATGAACATCCGAGGTTCCTTCTCCTGACTTTTTTGGCTCTAATATTCTTACAACCATTCTATAGCCTTCATTTTCTTTAGAATCGGATGATTGTCCCACATTTCTGGAATGAGTTTGAGATTCGGAAGTCACTTGGAAGGCTGCAGGTTGCTTGGTCTCAAAGTTATTGAAAGATACCTATATAATAAAATGAGCATTAAATTAATTTTAAGTTGAAATAACAGAGTTTACCTCATTTTGAAAACCGTTGTGTAGCAATTCATCAGGATGCTCAGAAAAAGATTCGTGAAGAGAAGTTTCTAAACCCCTCATACTTGAAAGAGAGTCATGATTATTATGTATGTCACCGTTTGGGACGTTGACATGGTCTGAGGAAGTATCCCAGCTAACACTGTTAAAATTGTAATTATCCATAATATAAAATAATAGTGAATAGTAATTGATAAAAAGATAGTAATGATGATTTAATCATTTGATTTCTGTCATAATTTCAATTTTATTTAAATTTCCTAATTAGGGTCTGCGCTAAAAACCAAGTTATTTCAAAATAACTAATATTAACAATTGTTTTATAATAATATTTAATTATCTTTAAAGAAAATTTGAATGTATTATTTTACTAATAAATACCAATAATAGTGAATAGCGAATTTATCATTAAAAAAGTATACCACAAAATTAAATATGTTCAATATAATTTATTGAATGTCTTGGAAAAATAGTAATATAAAATTATTGATGAATTCTCTATTATTTGAGATCAAACAACATATAATTACCTAAATTTTTCCAATATTTTGATTCAATAATATATATTTTCGATAATTAGCTGATATTTAAATTTTTTTATCAATTTTCTTTTTTTATTAAACTTTTAATGAAAATATTAGTTTTTTATGCAAAATGCAATATTTTACCAATTATATCTAAAATATATAGATCAATTTGAATAAAACATCAGAATTTCACATATATGATTTCCTGTATACAAGTTGATTAATATACAACAACAAAATATTAATATCTGATTTGAAATATATTTTATAGTCATTGTTTATTTTAAAATTATTTATTTATTTATTTATTTATTTATTAAAGCATTATAGCTATATTCAACATATAATTTCCTATACTGGGTCTTTATTCGAAGTTTTATACACATAGTTGTATTTTTATTCAATTCTTTAAAAATATCAAAATAGATTCGGATTATTAAAATATTAGAATATTTAAATGAATAATGTGGAGCCGGTTAACATATTCTAAAGTACAGCATTGATATTTTAATTTCATCAATATCGGAGATTTATAATTTCTTCCTAGTTTTAAAAAATTATTTTAAACCACAATATCTCGTTCAAAAAAAAGGATTTTAAACAGTCACTGGAATGGTTAAGGGTGATTTTTTAATTAATTCATCATTCTTAATATCCCATTGAATTCATTTCATTTTGATACATTTTTTATTTTTAAATTGAATGTTATGAATTTGAATTATTAGTTCTTATTTACTATGAATGACTTGAATCCATCCACTCACCCTTTACTCACTAAAGAATTATTAAAGAATCTATGTAAACATTTGGAAAATGAATATGACCAGAGCATTCAAGCCAAAATCAGCTCTAAAACATCTTATTCAAAGGGCTCGGGCTCTTCAATTTCAAACAATTTAATTAATTCAAATTCAGAACCTAGCATTAACGAATTACATTTAACTTTAGATCTTGTCCATTTTAGTTTTTTAATAGACAGAATATCTAGAATACCTCCAGAATTAGTCAATCAAGCTGATCCTAAAATTAAATATTTTTGGAATGAACAATCTTTTAAATGTAAAAAAGAATCTGGTTCCATTTGGGAGGTCTCCACTTGGACGAGAGGCTGGAGTAAATTTTGGAGTTTATCGCACCAGGACGAATCAGCTGGAAAAACTGCTCTAATGTTAAAACAAGAGCTCGTGATCGGTTGGGAAACTGCAATTTGTCTTGTTTTACATTTTTTAATCGGTAAAGTGGAGGCTCTCAAATTAGGTCCGTTCGATTCAAGAGGCTTACTCATCTCTCCAAATAACCCCTACCACCCTATTTTCCCAGTTTCGCTGAAGTATTTCTCAAGCCTAAAGAATTTAGAATTATTCAAAGTTTCACCGAGTGAACTTGAAGGATGGGAACTACATCAAGAAACTTTGAATTCTTTGGTTTGTAAAAAGAGTATTCAAAGTGCAGAGAGCTTGTTTTTTGAGACTCTTGGAATTAAAATAGATACTTCCGAACAAATGAGAGATTCAGACAAATCAAATAACTTAAATAATGGATCTAAAAAATGGGCTCGACTTCGAATAATTGATTTAAGTAAAAACCAACTTGAAGATATTAGTGAATCTATCGCATTGAATATTGTTAAATGCGAAAGTCTTAATCTATCTTATAATAACTTCCTTCGAATACCGGCTAGTCTAGTTGAGCTTTACAATCTAACCACGCTAAACCTCAGCTTCAATGCTATTGGGTCTCTTAACAAAGTTAATCAAGTTCTGGGTAATATTAGAATTCTTAATCTTTCAAGCAATCAGATACATACATTGCTCGGCCTAGAAAAACTCTGGGGATTAGAAGAATTAAATCTGAGCAATAATCTTATTGAAGATATTGAAGAAATTAAAAGGCTCACCAATTTACCTAATCTAACAAGACTAAGTGTCAGTGGAAATCCTTTTACATCTCAGGTAATTTTATTGTGTTTATTCAAAATATGTATTAATAATTAATTTAATATTTAAGGTTAACTATCAATCAATATTAATGTCATATTTTACTGAAAGAGACTCACCATTGCTATTGGATGGTAATAAAACTAGAGTTAGAGATTCTGTCAACCTTAATAGGATTAGTGCAGTTATGCCATCTGAGCCAAAACGTTCTTCCACGTTATCATTGAATGATAGTGTAGATCCTACCAATTCTTCAATTTCGAATATGAGTTCCAATTTGGATCTACAAGCTCCATTTAAGGAAAAACATATAGTTACAAGAAAAGCTAAAGGGAAGAAAAAAGCGGTTAAAAGAGTGGCTTCAATATATCCTCTTGCTGAAACTCCTGAGGAAGGTAATTCGGAAACAAATGAACAGAGTGCACCTATTGATTTGCGTCAAACAAGACAAAATTCTAATCTTACCTCAAAGTCTGCTATCAGAATAGAAGACTCTCAAGCTAGCTCATTACCCTTACATTCTCAGCCTTTGATGAGATACACATCGGAGAATGTTTCTTCAACACGTATAACTTCTCCTACACAGTCAATTTTATCCATTCAAAGCAATAATTTGGGTAAGGATTTTCAGAAAAGGATTGAAGCGTTAAAATCTGAAGCCGGTTCCTCATGGCTCAAAGTATATCAAGCGATGCAGCAAGGTAAATTGAGAGCCTCACCGCCTCACGATGGTACATGGGTAACCGATTTTCCAATTAAAGATGATCCCACAGCTCAGCAAATGCTCTCTGCTCCTGATGATAGTAGACTGTCAAAACTCCTATGGGATTCATTGGGCAGCTTATCAGGAAACCAAACCTCTTTACCTAAACATTTAGATTCTAATACTTCCGCATCTAAACCAGAATTGGGTACTTCGGTATAAAATTATCCAAATATATGATTGATTAAACATCATATCAATTATTTTGCACAATTATCAATATATTATTATGATTACTCATCATAAAATATTGAGATTAAACTTAATCCAAAATTTTATACATTAGAAAAACTCAGATTAACTATGAATATTATGACATCTTTGGCAATGAATTAGTCCAATTCATGAGAATTAAGGATTTTGTGAATTAAAGTTCTGAATATATACGATTATATATAAAACAGTACATGGTTGTTAGAAATTACATTTAAATAATATTCAATTCTCATCTATAATAGTAAAAAATAATCAACTATGGTTTTAAGGCTTGAAATAATTTGTAGATTATTTGATAGATATAATTTGAAACTTTGAATTAATAATTTTTCAAAAATCATTAATAATTATAGATAAAAAAATAATGCCAGTCATAATTAGTTAATAATATTCCAAAATATATTTTTATAAATAAATTTTTTGAATTTAATGAATTTTTATTATGTGTATAATAATTTTGATCAAATTGATTATTAACTTAACTGATAAAAGTAACTAACTAATCCAATTCAATAATGAAGAATAATTAACTAATATTTCTATATAAAATCTGTTTTAATAATTATTACAATAGCTTATATCTTTTAATAAGTTGAAATACTTTATTATTTTATAAAAATTGACTTGCAACATTTGATTAAATAATTTTAATTAAATATATTAATATTCAAACGAAGCATTTATATTGAATTTATGACTTGAACATATAAACTGTCATTAATTATAATAAAGCATGTGATCCAATATAAACTCTTTAATTCATAACAATTCTAAAACCATGCTATCAAAAAAAAATCGGGATTACAATTTATTTGGAAATTTTTCAGTTTTCTTAGTGGCTTTCAAAGTTTGTGGAGTAAGTATCAAAAATTGACAAAATTAATAATAATAATAAATTGAAATCAATGATTTGATAATTGAATTTTGGTTGCAGTTCAGTATCATTTGTTATAAATACTGATAATTATAAAGCTATTTAGGAAATGCAACATATATTTATATATAATAATATTTACCAGTCTCTCATATATATTATAATGTTTTATGAAAATTTTTTGACAAAATAATAACCAATGTGATTTTGATTGATTATTAAATCTCCTTAAATTTTAATCAATTGTACAGGTTAATTATTTGCTTATATTTTAAATTATTCTTTTAAATTCTGGATTGAAAAGTTAAAATAGTTAATTCAACAATGTTAATATTTTTAATAGTTGGTTATATAATAAATTAAACTAGTTACGCATTTTATAATCAATAAATGTCATATTAATTTTGTTTTCAGAAGAAAAATACTGGAATAAAATTTGAATAAATCAAATGATTGGTAAAATACTAAATAGGGATCTAAATGAAACATGATGAGCTGATTAGATGGATAATCAACTAATTTAATACAAGTGACTTGCAAATATCAAACCACCAAAATGGAGGTATTTAAGAGTCTCATCATCAATAAACCATCTAATGCTTAAAATTTCATAATAAACTAAAATAACTTTTTGAAATATAGCGTTGTGAATAAATAATTAGAAAATTAATAATACATTAATAAATATGATCAATGATATAAATCTAATTACTTCTAAATTGAAAAATTTACAGCTAGAAGTTGGTTCAGCTATTCATTTTGGTAACTTACCCATACTCGATCATATTTACCAGTATTTGAACCAGTCGCAAGTGTGTCAAGCTAGTTTAGTAGGTAAATTTTGGTATTTCAAGTCTCATAACTTTAAGTACAGAACTATCAAACCGTTGTATCGCACTCCCATACCTACCGACGTTACAAGGATGCGAATAACACCCGCTTCCGAAGATATGTGGGATATGCGTTTGTTGACAGAGTGTATCGAAGGAATAGGAGCCAAAAGCAAGTTTGTTCATGGGATTTTCTTGGAAAAACCATCATCTGTAAATATTCACATACAGTTATTCAGTCATTTCAATACTTTAACATTTTTACAATTCTCGGATCATTTAGTGAATATTGACAATTTCGTGAATATCCTAGCCCGATTGAAGTGCTTAGAGTGTTTGATCATGGATCGCACAGGTTTCAACAATGTTCAGTATTTGACCACTTTGGACTCTTTGCCACAGTTACCAAGCACTTTAAAATATTTGAAATTTATCAATCCGTCCAAATTAAGTGAAGTGAATGAGGAATTGATTCAGTTTTTGAACACTCACAAAAATTTAACATACCTATCGGCTCCTTATCAACAATTGCTAGAGCCTCTCGAATCACAGTATTCGACATTGTCCAGTCTTGACTTAAGCGCTTTAAAAGCCTTGAACAGAGAATATTTGGAATTGATTGTTTTGAATAATCCTCAATTAAAAGCATTGAACCTCAATTCCAAACTTATTTCTGAACCCATCTTAAAATTAATTAATTCCAGCCTATCTCTCCAAACTTTAGAAATACTTGGGGATCCTTTACAAAATATTGCTAATTTTACAAATATTCAAGAGAATTTGACTATTAGATGTCTTCATCTTAAAGTAGCTACAACACATGCAAATGTCAAAAATTTGATCGGATGGTGTCCAAATATGACAGAGTTGACACTGTATGATCATATCTTTCCTAATTCTTTCACTGACTTGGTTCCACTATGTCCCAATTTGAAGCGATTGAATTTGAGTAGATATCGCCTTGAAGGGATTAACTTTAAACAGCTTCACCAATTTGACCAATTGTTTGTAGTGCATTTGGATACTATAGCGCCTTGGGACTGGAAGAAGCACTTGCAATCTATCCAATCCAAGTATGATCAGTGGAAATTCAAATTGAGAGATAATGAATTGGTAGTATTTTCCAAAGTGAAAATTTAAGTTGAGAAACTAACTTAATGAGTTAATATAGTACTAAAAATTTTATTAACAAAGATTTAATCATATAAATCAATCTGATTACCATGATCATTCTGAGTATTCATTCGACTGATATGCTAATGAGATTTAGCTAATGTCGGTAGAATTAAATATAATTACAAATGACTAATATTATAAACCAATATAAATTATCGTTATTATTAATTTTTTAATATACCAATATATGAATTACTTATAAATTTAGTTAATCAACGGCTTAAATACCATCTCACAGTTTATTATGCCTAACTTCTCTAATATTTTGTTAATTTTTTTTAATTTGTTCAATTTGAAAACTTTCTAACCAAAATAAATAATAACATAATTCAATTTGATTGAGACAAATTAAATTTATCAAAGTAATATTAATCGACTAATTTCAATTGAGTGAATTAATTTCTACTCTCTATTTCTTTTGAAATACATTAGTTAACAAAATGGATATTTGAGAAGCTCTATTTAGTCTGAAAGGTTCCTAAGTTCTTTTAGTAAATTGAATAATGTTGGATATTTTTATATTATATATTATTTAATACTATGATGATGCTAAATTGGAATATTGAAATTTGGAATACTAGAAATCAACTCTTCAGCGATAATTCTGTATTAGCGGAATTTCCCATCAGAGATGGTTGCTATGCTTTCTTTATATTTAAACGTATTAAATGGCATATAGGTATGATATTGTTTCAACATAATAAATTAATTTGGTTCAAAGTTTTTATACAAATGATCATTTTAATTTGATATTATGAGGTAAAGGCAGATATATGTTTATTAAGTTATACTTTATATTAGAATTAAGGAAATACATAGTTATGATATTATTACAATATAAAATTATTTAATTCCCAATTACTAGTAAATTATAATTTACATATTTTAAATTAAAAATATTGATAGGTTATAAATACAAAAATCTTTATAAGAAAAATTCTTCAAATTCAACTACCATACCACAAATTTTACATTTCTTTTGAGAGTTTCCATCCTTGGATTTTTCTTCCAAAATTTCAAAATCGTGCTCATGCACATTGGGCTTATCATCTTCATTCTTCCAGGTGGCAACTCGTGTACGTTTTCTTAAATCTATTATATATTTATTTCATTATGATTTTTGATCTATGAAATTAGGGCGATTACCTGATACTTTAGCCTTATATTTCTTCTCTTTCCTCTCAGCTTTCTCTCTGTCACGTCTGTCAAATTCGCTATCTAAACCTTCTGGACCTCCCCACTTTTTAAAAGCAAATTCCTCAACCTAATTCCCATTTAAATTTATAGTTAATAGGTTAATATGAATAATTACTTGTTCTCTTAAAAACAGTTGCATATTATTCCATGTGGATTTCCTAGGATTGGGTTTAGACCATATTTTGAATAGGTCACGATCTGCCAATTCACCTAATAGTTGCTAATTAATTATTCAATAAATCGATCTATCATTATTGAATATACTTTCAGTCAACAAATAATCCTACCAATCAAATTATTAAATCTACAATATATCACACTATGTTAAAAATTACCTCTTTCACTTCAGTTTTAGTTAATAACGAGTACTTTTCAGAGAATTTTTCTTTACATGGTTTACAAACTTTTACATCATAAATTTGTAAAAATAGAGGGTCAATATCTAAACTTTGACATTCTTTACATACTGACTGTTGTGAAGGATCGGTATTATATGCTATTACATTATGAATATTAATAGATTTTACCATATATTATCATAGAATTACGTATTTGGTCATTAACTACTATTGGCTGAATTTTTTCTAATTGCTCTTTTTGAGCTTCGTCAGGTGGTAAAAACCCTCCTCTTGTGTTTTTCATAGTAGTTAAATTGAATTCATAGTAGTCACTCGTGTCAAATGTGGATTTTAAACTACGTTTTAATCCTTTACGATTGTCTAACTTTTCATTTGTATTAGTATTATCTGTACTCATATTGTAAATTTATTAAATAAGTATATTATTAAGAGGACTGAATTATAGAATGAAATTTGGTGTGAGATTAAATTTACGTTCATTCAATAGTTTTTCATTTATGGGTTTAGAATTTTGAATTATTAATCAAACACTTAATTTGGTTGTAAAAATTAGATCAATAACTCATATTCATAATAATGAAATTCAAATAATCGAACATTAAAAAAATAATATATTGTTATATCATTTCATACCCTTAAATAGTAAAAATATCTTGAATATTTTATTTTAGTTTTAATAAATTTTCCGTCAAGATTGAATAACATAGATTTTTATATTATTAAAATTTATATAAATAGTGAATTCAATAATTGTTGAAATATAATTTGGAATTTAATTTTATATTTAATGTCAGTGATTTGCGAATGGCTTAGTAAATGAATTCGAAATATTATTTATTATAAAAAAGTTTAGTAATTCAATACCTAAATAATATCAATATCCCAATTAATTATTCTTTAAAGAGTTAAAGAGTATATAATTTGAAATATCATTCAAATTTATCAATTATATATTCATTAACATTGAAAAATTTCACATTAATTAGTTTACAAAATTTTGTTTTATTAATTTGAAAATATACTGAAATTGAACTAAAAATAATTATTCTTTCTTCATACTCTCATTCAAAATCTCTCTAAAAGTATTCATGGCTTCAGCCTCCTGTCTGGCCTTCTCTTCCTGATTTGCTCTCAATAGAGAACGCTTTTCTTCGGCACTGATGACTTGATTTTCCTTTCTAATACGAACAGCATTCATTCTCTGGTGACGACTACCACTCATCACGTAACCAGAATCTTCGAAGGAGGAAATTTGGTCACTTGTGAGACCAATTTCACCTCTTCGGGGGATACGCTTTCCGGATTGTACGTAAGATGCCATGGCTTCTCCTTCTCCTGCTAGTAAATCACCACCGTATCTGTTTGTTTAATTGAATTAGCTAAAATATATCTTGCAGTATATTGAGTTTGATATTACCCTTTAGGATCAAATTTAACATCCCCGGTGAGCAAGGGCTGAGGTCCAATATCATTAGAATTATCTAAATATAGTCAATATAATACTCTATTCCGATTAGATGTTAAGCTACTACCTTCTCTATGTGGTTGAACCTTCTCTGGTGATCTGGATCTAGCTCTTAATTCTTTCTTAGATTCAATGGAAGATGAGTAACGACGACGTCTCTCCCGAGATTCATCTTAAAATATTGTTAATAAAAATGTAAATAATGTGGTGTGATTAAGTACCTTCAGAATCTGAATGTCTAGAGCGATGTTTCTTTCGAGATGACCTCTCTAAAAATTTATTAGTATATAAATCATATTAATCAATTATGTAAATTACCTTCTTTAGAGTGTTTAGAACGTTTATGTCGTCTAGATGATTCTAAGAAAAATTAAACATATTTAATATCAAACTATCAATTAAGTCCTATAAAAATGAAAATTACCTTTCTCATCATCTGAATATTTGGATTCTTTCTTAGATTCTAAAGTAATGAAACATAAATAATTGAATTCGATATATAATAAAGTAATATTACTTTTACTCTTCTTCTTAGATTTTTTAGGTGATAAAGATCTTATGGAGTCGGTTTCACTAATGTCTGGAGATTCTAACCACGGTGTTATATCGCTATTTTCTCTTAATTTCCTTCGACTATAAAATTTTTCTTAATACAATTTTGATAGGCTTAAATATCAATATATACCTTTCAAAATCTTGGTCTCTTCCATATCTATCACTTCTGGATCTGTGATCGCGACTGTGGCGAGATAAATGCTCTCTGGAATATCTATCGCGACTTCTTGATCTTTCTTTAGATATTGAACGATTCCTTCTATCATCTCTACTGTCTCTGTCATATCTTCTGGAGTGGTAAAGGTCACTAAATATTTTATCAATATTAAATTCAATAAATCATATTATTAGAAATTTGCTACGGTTCAATATCTCTGTCTCTTTTGTCGTAGTTTCTATCTCTATCACTCCTATCATATTCTCTTTCTTTATCTTTTGATTCACCATTTCTGTCTTTTCTATTATAGTCTCTTTCTCTTTCTCTTTCTCTATCTTTTAAACTATTATCTCTGTCTCGTCTATCATAGTCTTCATCTATATTTCTCGACTCAGAATCTCTACCCATCCTATTATAGTTCCTGTCTCTATCTCTTCTATCATAGTCTCTATCCTTATTCATGTCACGCTCTTCTCTATACCGATTAGAATAATAACTGGAACTCATATTTCAATATTTTAAATAATCAATACTTATAATGGATTATATAAACTGTTTTTTATAAAGGTATTAATTATTGGTTAGCTTAGAACTTTGCATTTAATTTCAGTTTCAGGTTATGTGTATTTATAATTTCATCCTCTGATCAACTTATTATGGGATCATTGATTAATTAGTATTGGAGAATTTAAAATGCAAAAATTGAAAACGAAATTGAAGCGAAATTCAGTCATAAATATACAATGAATATTGAGATATAAAGAGACACAGGATAGATATAATATTATATGCTAGCTGGATTTGATCTATGGTGTATTTGCTTCATATGAAGATATTGATTTAACTTTTTTCTAATGTTGTAATAGTAGAAGATAATGAAATCCATTACCTCAGGCATCGTCACTACTTCAATATTTTTGAAATAACTATTAAGATTGATTTAAAATATATCTTTTGAGTATTTACCAATATCAAAATATCAACGATATGACAATACATTATATTTGAATTTAATAATATTCAACCTATTACCTAAGGATAAATCTTTTTACATCAATATTGATTTTTGAAATCAATCTCAAACAGTATTATTTGTATATTTAATACTATCAAAAATGACAAAATTTTACCTAAAATTCAAGTTTTATTATTTAAATGTTATTTGAAAACAATGACTTTTTTTGGAATATATCACAATATCACTTATTCTAATTTAGAATTTCAATTTAAAATTTTATTACTTGAACTAAATTAAATATTCAACAGAATTATTAAAATTTTATTAATTTTTTTTTTCAAATCTCAAACTTTTCAAATATAAATAATAAATTTGAAATTACATATTGACTTTTTTTATTGTTAAATAGAGTTTTTTTACTTCAAAGTTATATAGCAATATATCAGCTTTAGCATTGGCAAAATTGTAGTTTTTGATAGATGATCTAAGCATTTCACATATTTAAAATTATTCACAATATTAACCTTATCAATAATACATAAATAATTTATTTCATATTGAATATTGTAATGTTTGATTTTATACTTCTTTTATTTTTAACAGTTTATTATAAATTACTTAGTCTTTGTACAAAGTCATAAATTGAAATCATTTTGAGTAATTTTTTTTGCAATATGTTTCATATCAGTATTCTATTCCTACCAATCGCTATAATATTTTTTAACAATACTCTAAAATTATTGAATGCGAATAGCTACATTGGGAACTTGACTCAAGCAAGTTATGGTTGGTAAGGTCGAAGAGAGAATTTGTGTCAAAACGGGTTGGACGTGGATGAAGAGATGGAGGCGCAGGAGAAGTATATTCAGGAATATAATCTTCAAGTTGTTGATTAGTGTTAAATGAGTGGTTAGAATTAGATGTTGAAAAACTACCACATTGATAAATGTGATACTTAAAGCAGACCAATAATTATAGCTATCAAACTCGCGTCAATGATAAATCCTCCTCATATCATAGACAGTGAGTTTTTATAGCCTCGTTTCATGTAAATACATTGTTTTAAGTAATACAACTTGTTTATTATATACTGTTAAAATCTCTTAAGGATATTTAAAAGAACTGAAAAAAGATTCGTATATATGATAGAAAATTTCTTTTTTGCAAATAAGGTAAAACAAAAATTTTGAGAAAATTGAGAGTGTCAAAATTTAAAAAAATTTTGGATAAGTAATATAATAAATTCAAATATTATCAATTTTTCATACTATATTTTCAAATTAATAAAAAACTATTGGCTGTTTTTTAAATTAAAAAATACATTCTACTTTTGAAATTGCTTGAACCTTCAACTATCAATTATCAATAGGAAATAGTTTAAATCATTATTATAATTAAATACATATTTAAAGATTAATAAGATATCATTAAAAGATCTTGACAGAAGCTGGGAATCCATTGAATTTCAAGATTGATTTTATAGATCTATTTCAATTATATTATATAAATTTATCTCAACTATAATATTTAACCAGTGGGTTTATTACCTTAAAGAATCCATATATATTAGATAAAATACAATTTTAGAAATTTGAAATATTACACATTAATTATTGAAAATATAGTCACTTTGAAAGCAAAACGTTGTAGTCTAAATTGATTATTAAAGATTGTTTCGGTTATTGATATAATAAAAATGTTGATTTATTGCCATATTTTATTTTGAGGTAATCAAAGAAAACATGATTTGAAGCTTTATATTGGTAAAAATGATATAATATTAACACATAAGTAATATATCAGCATCCATTAATAAAGTCCATATAGTGTCTACAATTAAATATTCAAAAATAATATAGATCAATGTAGTGATATCAGAATTTATAAAAAACAGTGAAATATCAGCTGTAAAATGTTTATTTTAGTAAAATAATATCTTGAATAATATCGATTTTTTATACTCCTTTTAGCTAAAGATACATTATAACCCACATTTAGATAAAATAAGTAACAATTATTTGGGTATTAAGAAGAATATGTAAATATATCAAATATATATACATTTAATTATTCGTCTTATATCTATAAATTAATACTAATATAGGTGTTTTATCTAGATTTGTTCAAGTTCTATTAACTAAAGTTTTTAATCTTAAAGTTTTAATGATCAATTTAACACAAAAGAACGCATATTAAATCAAAATTTATTGAAATTATTAAAACTTGTAAATTTATAAATGTCAATAAGCATCGCATCAATGAGTATTAGACCTTTTAGGTTTAATTAAACTATTGATAATATAGAATCTGCAACTCTTTTGGAAGGATAGTATCCAATTTAAATATTTCTTCATTAATTATAGTTACATAATTATTTTATATTCAATTTTATAAATTTAAAAATTTTTTTAATCTCAAAAAAAAATATTATTAAAGGTTAAAATTTTATTATTATTTTAAATAATCTTAATTTAATATAAATACTAATAATTCACCAAGAATTTTATGTGAATTAAATAATTATATTTACAAGCATATGCTCATACTTTAAAATACAGGAACTGTTAAAATTATGCTTGGTAAGGTGGAGGGCGTTCATTTGTAATAACTTCAGGGGAAGGTGGAGAATATTGTGGAACATATTCTTCTTCCGATGGTTGATCTATATTTGAAGAATTACTTGAATCAAGCGTAGTAGAGTTTCTCTCAAAAAATCGATATTTTATATAACTACCTATAAAAGTAACTACTAATATACAGCCTCCAAATATAAAAAATATCACTATCCTTGACAAAGTAGACCCAGAAACTATTATATTTCTCTTGGTTAAATACATTATTTCGCAATAAATATATATATATATAAATAATATTTCTATTATGATTTGAATATAAAAAATATTAGTTTATGAGTATTTATATTATTTGAAAATAAGTTTATTATTAAAAATGCAAGATTAATATCTCCAAAAATTTTTCCATCAATTTTCATTTTGCACTTTTAAATTAAAATCGAATTTTCTAAAATAAATAATATATAATCAAAAAAAGACCTTAACCAAATATTATTTTGAATCCAAAATAGTCCCTGACAAAAATCAATTACTTGATCTGACCAGTATTTATTATATTAGTTATATCGTCGCGGATCGGGATGTCCGCTTGCCATTCGACTTTAACTGTCCGTTATGATTTCGAATGTAATCCACTCACAAATACCATGTACAATCCTTGTACAATGGAAAGTTCTAAACTATAACAGTAATTGGAGTTTGAACTCATTGGCAAAGGACTAACCACACTATAAAATAGTCACTGGACACCTATTCGATCAGAGCCAAGCCCTACACCTTGATATTTTAATAAACCCTTTAAAGTGTCTCGTTAGTCGTCCTTGACCCGTTTTATCGAATATACTTGTTCTTTATTTCAAGTCTACTTTCTAGAAAACCTGTAATATAATATATTAATTCATGAACTGCGTAAAAAATTGAGTAAATGGTTCGGAATATTCTATTCAGAATATTGGAATAATCAAATAGGTCATCAATAACTTTGAATTTGTGTAGATTAAAAAATATGATGTAAGTAATTATTTATTATTTAGATTAAATTATAAAGAAAATTAGAATAAATAGAAAATAATCTTTTACAATTAAATTCCTAATTCTCACACCTGATTTCAAAAATTCCAAATTTGGTATTTATTATTATTTCAAAATTTAAATTTTGTCCATATGATCCATTAAATGAAACACTTCTATTACAATTTATTTCAGATACTTAAAATTATATTGATAATAAATATATCAACTAAAATAAAATTAAAATTATATATAAATTATATCAATATTAAGATCACATATCAATTTAAAAACAAACATTATATAACTTTGATAAATAATTTAATTTAAAGGATCAAATATTAAAATTTTTAAATATAATACTGTAACTAGAATAAATCATAATTGTATTATAATTAGTTAAGTTCATTTTATATTTCGCTATTGAAAGCTAAAATTTTATTAGATAATAATTTTCATTTTAAATATATATGATAAATTTTAATTGGATTAAAAAAAATATTTAAAATTATTTTATTAATGAAATAATTTAGTATAATAAAATTCATTGACTTAATAATTTTTCATATTATTAATTCTCATTCATAATTATATGATTAAAAAATAGATAAGCTTAATAAGGTTTTAATATTCAGAAATTTTATGGTAATAAACTTTAATAAAATTCATTATATATTATATTATTTCATATTTAATATTTTTAAAAATTTTCAATTTATTGAAAAGGAAAAATTCTATTAAAATTATATAATTTTTAAAAATTAAAATATTAAAAAAAATAATATAAAATTGGAATAATTCCTAATAATTATTTAGATATATTTTAATTTTTTGAACACTATTTACATTAATTGTTATTAATTCTTGAATTTGTTTTAATATTCAAGAATATTATGAACGAGAGTAAGGTGGTAATTTATCAGCAAGATTATTTTGGGATGTATAAACTGGTGGAGGCTGAATCATATCCCCAGGACTATTCTCATAGGTTTCGGAGGAGTTTGATTGGTATTGATAAGGATATGGGTTATATCGAGGGAGTGAGTTATTTAGTGGTGTTGACTTGTTTATCAATGAAGCTGCTTTCAAAATACTCCAAATAATCGCGATAACAATAAATATAATTAATATGATAACGCCTATATTTACTATTAAAGACATAGAATCTTGATCCTGATCTACATATCTCCTACTCAAATGCATGTTGTACCTTTTCATATTCAAGATTATAAGATGGCCAAAGCTGTATTTATACATACATCAAAATTTAATCACAAAGCTTAATTACTATTCAATTACATTAATTTAAATCATTTAAATAAATAAATCAAAATCCTTATACATAGTTTAATAATAAATATTACATCATAATTATTAACAATTTGAATTTTTAACCAAATTTTTATTTTATTAATATTATATTTTTGTAACCTTAACTTTTATGTATAAATTTCTTTTCTGTTATAAAAATATTTAATATATATTATAATAAATTAGATTAAAATTTGTTTGCAAGTTGAATTTTCGAAAAAAAAATTCTCTTAGCAATTTAATGTTATGTTAATTATACTGGTTAGAATATGTTGATATAGCAAGCATTAGAATATAATTTCATAATAAGGTAATAGATAATAGTCCTATTAAGTAATTTTACTTGAAATATCTATTCAAAATTTCTAATTCCTTTTAATTAAATTATATAAGATCTGATATGAATTAATCTATGAATTTACAAAAATTTCTATTTTAAATTTTAAAATATAATGAAATTTCATTAATGAATTAATTTAGAAATTTATAAAAAGGATAATCCAATTAGATTTTAATTTTGATTCTTTTAAATTAAATTTATTTGAACTTATTTCAGAAAAAAGAAAAAACAGTGATTTTTGGATCTACTCATTAAATAGTAAATAATCCAAAGTATGATGTATGTAAGAGAGAAATTAGATAATAAAGTTTTAATCAAAAATATTAAAGACGTTAGAATATAATTTTATATATACTATATTAATAAATATCAGAAAAAATGAATGATTCAAAATTTGTTTTTCAGAAAATATAATAATTTTAATAGAAAATTAAATTTAATATAAATTAAAAAATTATGAATTAAATTTAATTAATATTTAATTATATTGAAATAATTTTTTAATATATTTTTGTGTAATAATGATCTCATATTGGAAATAAATTTTTTAATGTTAGGAACGTGCAATTTTGCATCTGTATTAAGAATGCATTAATGGAAATTTAATAATGGTTCATATATAATATGAATTTAAAAAGTGGATATTGTTATGTGTTTAGTATAATAGTAGTGCCAGCCATAATTGTGGGAGGAAATAGAGTTTTAGAGCTTAAATGGGGAATCGTCAGTAGTAAACAATAGATTACCACAGAATTAGGAGAAGTTAATGGGGTTCACTAAATGAGGTGAAAATGGCTTACTGCGAATAAATATCTCACGCTCGCCACGACTCAATAGTTTTGTGAGGGTTACGAAAAAAACTTAGAGACTGGATACTTTTGAAATGAAGATAAAAGAAATGTGTTTATTAGTTTGTTCATGATAATCTTATATTAGTTTTCATTGTTGATTTTTATAGATAGGAATGACTCAGCGACAGAAAGGAACATAACCGCCCAATTCAGGAAATAAGTGTTCTCCAACGTGACCTCTCGATCCAGTGTGGTAATCGCAGTTTCTTGAGTGATTGACAAGGTTATTTCCCATCAGTAATATGAGATTAACATTAGATAAAAAATCAAGAAATAAGATGAGAAATGGATTTCTTAAGCCAATTCCCTCCTTTTGCTCTTATCTTAAATAGGAAATTAGAGCTTATGAATTGCACTCAAAAACAATATTAGTTAATCACGCCCCTAACAGTTTTTTTATTCAAATTCAATTATATTTGGTTTGAAGTATAAAAATTATTGAATTGAGTAAATCCAGTCAGGAAAAAAATGATATTAGATTAATAGTAAGAAATATTTATTTGTTAGTACTTTGATTAAATATAAACTATTTAGAGTACTTTATGACCTATAATAATCTGGCGGTTTGTCAATTATATTACTTGGTGGCGTATACACTGGCAGCGGTTCAACCAAATCCTCGGGGTTCTGTTGATGAACTTGAGGATGGCTGGTCTGAAGTTGGTGAGGTTGTGGATTGTAAGCAGGAATGTTATTATCAGTTGTTTCTGGCCTACTTCTCGAAGAAACTATTTTAATGATATTTCCAATAATTGTAAGGATGAAAAATGTAATAATTAACACAATAACCACATTGGTTATAGTAGGCATATAACTTCGACCCTGATGTATTGATCTCTTATTCAAGTGCATTTTTGAGAGTTTTTTATGATCAATTGGGTTAGAGTGTGAAATATGGTGTGTATATATATTCACAATTTTCCCATATTTAAATAAGAATCAACTCCATCCAGTTAAATTATATATTGCCTCGGATCGAGAGGTCCGCTCGCCATCCAATTATAACCGTCCGCTATGATTCCGAATGTAATCCACTCACAAATACCATGTACAATCCTTGTACAATGGAAAGTTCTAAACTATAAAAGTAATTGGAGTTTCAACACATTGGTAAAGGACTAACCACACTATAAAATAGTTACTGAGCACCTATTCGCTCAGGGTTCATCTCGATCAGAGCCAAGCCCTACACCTTGATATTTTAATAAACCCTTTAAAGTATCTCGTTAGTCTTCCTTGGCCTGTTTTATCGAATATGCTTGGTCTTTATTGCAAGTTTACTTTTTAAAGGACCTGCAGTATTATAGCGAATTAAATGAAATTAATAATACTAAATTAGGATAATGCCTTGCTTGTGTAAAGTTCTTTAGATAGTGGTGTGATGAGTCAAGATGCTCGCAGGTAACTAGTACTTTTGATCATATTGTTATAAATGGATCGATCCATCAACGTGTGTAATTAATATCTTTCCAAAACTTGTAAAATGTCCAAATATTCTGATTAAAACCTTAATAAAAGGATATAATTCATCTTCAATATTTAATTTAACATCTATATTCTAATTTAAAGGTATATTGCTCAAGTTGCGCTTTGTGCGAAAATACTATCTAACTTAAATATATAAATAATTGTTTCAAAGAGCTGTTTCCCTGGATATAACTACAATCCATATATATTTATATATGTCACCCTACTGCTTGCAACAAAACTTCAACCCAACTTTCGACATTGATTAGATAATATCTATATAAATATCTATTCGAATCGATATTACTTATTGTTTAATTAGTCTTATCAATATAATTAAACCGAAATCAAACATAAAAAAATTATAATTTATCTATTGAATAAAATTTTTTTCTTTCAATAAAATAGTTATAAAATAAATAGAATATATATATATAAATTTTGGAATATACTTTAGGCTATTTTATTAGAGAAAAAAATATATTGGATTTAAATATTGAAGAATAAACATTTGAAATGATGTAGATGATGTATTCATTATAAGAATAAGAGCAAAATATCATGCTTAATAAAAATTAAAATACAAGTTGAAAATTATCAATGATAAATAGCAATTATGACTGCTATATACCAAGATTTACCTATATTTTATGCTATAATATTGGCTATATTAATAGAAAATAATGATTGAATAATAAAATGTTTCAATATGAATTGTTTTAATTTCAATTAAACTATAGAAGTATTGTAATATTTTTAAAAATAACTTCTAAATCATTATCAATAGAGATAGATATATAATTAAATCCATTAATAGATCAATATTTATCGATATTTAATTAAAACTATTTACATGATATAGATATATTAACATTAAATAATGAATTCATTGTAGATATTGTTAGTAGATTATGATTGATAATAACTAGGTGGTTTGTCTCTGGGATTATCAGGTGGTGTATAAACTGGTAGAGGTTCAATTACATCTTCTGGATTTTGAGGTTGATTATCGCGAGAGTTTGATATAAGCTGGCTAGACTGTGGATTGTAAGGTGGGATGGTATTTGTTCTTGTTAATTGATTATTTCTCAAGGAAGCAGCTTTCAACAAACTCTTAATAATTATGAGAATTATAAACAGAACTAAAAAAATAATGCCTATATTCACTACAAAAGGCATAGAATTCTCACTATTATCTAACTCTCTCTGATCCAGATGCATGATTAGTTCTTTGTTGAATTAGAAATACAGGTTGGTACAAGATGTATTTATATATTTCTCTTTGACTACATAATTTCTATTACGTATTTGTATGCAATTAAATCATTAATAATAAACACAAAAAAGTTATAATAATGCAATTCAAAACAGACAGAAAAGCTTATTAAACATTGTTTCATAAAAATGATTAACAACAATTTCTCAATTTTGGATAAAATAAAGTTTTGTTTTATAGATTAGGTTATTTATTATTAAAGAATTTAAAAATAAATTAACTATAATAACAAGCCAAGATATATGATTAATTTTGTACCACCTTTTTATTTACTTCAAATTTGTGATATTAATAACTATACAATTCAAAGTTATCATATATTCTGTAATTTCAATTATTTTAAAACACTAATTCATAAAAGAGTTGTGATTTCAAAATGAATTCATCAGTTTGAGCCCTTAATCTTAGAATGACTGATAGGATATAACGGGGCAAGAGGTTTATTTTAGTTAAATTTTGTTCAAATGAGTTTGAATTAAAATTTAAGATCATTAAGGTGCCAAAATGAGATGGATTTATGAAATAAACAATTTATAGAATGTGGCTAATGTAACCTTTGAAATTTTCCAGGCTAAATTTTGTTTTGAAGTAAATTTGGATAATTGTAATTATCCTAATTTTTAACTAATTTCAAAGTTCAAGATTGATGATTCAAATTGCAGTTATGCTGGTTTAAGGGTTGACGATTCGTTGAAGGTGGTATACAAAGTTATGATAAAAAATGAAAATTCATTTTAATTATAATAATTAAATATTTATTAGTGTTTTAGTTCGTCAAAGAATATTTACAATTAATTAGTATTAAATATTAAAACGAAAAGATATTCCAGTATCTTATGATCGATAATAAGTGGGTGGTTTATCTGTCGTGTTGTCTGGCGGTGTATATACTGGTAAGGGCTCAATCAAGTCTTCGGGATTTTGCTGGTGAGTTTGTGGGGGACGTGATGGATATTGGTGTGGCTGTGGATTGTAAGGAGGGATGGTATTAGTTGCTGGTGCTGTTGGTGGCTTATTCTTAGCAAAACCTGCTTTTACTATAACCCTGATAATGGCGAATACAATTATAACAACAAATATAACAAAAGCAGCCTTCACCATTCCAGGCATAGAAGTTCTATATGGATCATATTGTCTCTTATTTAAATACATTTATATAATATTGAAAATATATTTTAAACATTAATCACAACAATTGGTTGGTAAAGGGTATTTATACTAAATTTTGATTTAATTTCGCAGTTTAATTGAAAATTTTCAACCTATTAGAAAATTCGAAATTCGGATATTGAAAATTAAAAAAGGTAAAAAATCTATGAAAATTAATCCTTTTTAATTTTTAAAAAGAATCATAAAATGAAAATTTAAGTGATTTATATAACAGTTAACTTCAATAGAATAGAATATAGGTTTTTGAATATACAATCAAAGGCTTAAAATCAATATATTCGATATATGTAATAAAATATTGAAAAATTCCAGTTTCTGCGCTAAATTTTTATCCAATCACAAATTTCTAATTATCAAATATCAGTTGTACGGAAATTCTTAAGTGCCAACAATACTAGCTATTCAAGAATCAATTGATTTCATTCAAGATTATTAATTGAATTTTCACAATATTAATATATGACATAATTATAAATATATATGAGTATATTTTAATTAAATTAATTTTTTAATTTCAAGTATTAATTTGATAATTTATTTTAATTATAAAATTATCCTTGAGCAGGTTGTTTATGATCGATACTATACTTTAATCTATAAAATATTAAATAGGTATATGTTTCAAAATATCTAAGGTTTTAAAATATTATATATATATATTCAAAATTATTCAAAATTTTACATTTAATTTGGTATTTTTGATTTTATTAAAAAAGAAATTGAAGTTTTATTCCATGTAGTATCTTGCTTATTTCATTATACTTTCTTAGACTTTCCCAATTATTTATTCTCCTCAAAATTTCTTTCTAGAAACTTTGGAGATATTCTAGTTTATAATTACTAAATTTAAAATCATTAAAAGAGTTATATAACCAAACATAATAATGTAACAGAATTGAAATACTCAATTACTAGTCAAAAAACTATATTCTTTGACACAGACATTATCTATTAATTTCAGATATTCAAAAATATTTCACTACGAAGATTTAAAAAAATGCATCTAAATGAAAATTTATTTTGAAAGTAAAATGCTAATTATTATATATGGGAACATAATAAAAATTTATTAAATATTGTGGTTATTACAAAAATTAACAATTCATATCTATATATTTGTATTGTCGAGGATCGTGAGCTCCGCTGCTCATTCAACTTAAACCATCCATCATTATTCCGAAAATAACTCACACACAAGTACCATGCAGGTTTCCTGTACAATGTGAAGTTCGGGACAACAACTTCAAACTATGATTCAACATATTATCGTAAAGACTGACAGCACTATAAAATCGCTACTGAGCACATATTTACTCGGGAGATCATCTCGGTCAAGGCGAAGCCCTACATCTTGATATTTTAAAACCCTTTAAAGCACCTTATTAGCCACTTTTGGCCTATTTTATCAAATTTACTTGATCCATATTGCAAAGCTACTTTCCAGAAGTCTTGCAATATATTTGATGAAATAATTAATATTATAAAAATCCATAACATACAACATTGAAATAATTATTATACCAAATAATACATATTATCATCATTCTATATATTAATACCTTATTAAAAGCCCATCATTATTGATGTTTCTTAATTAGAATAATTACTTATAAATTTGAATTTTTATTTATCTCAATTATCACAAATTTTAAATTGCGCATAATTCTGACAAACGAGAAATTCGATATAATTATTGACAAATTTAGTGAATGTGAAATATACATATTTAAAAAAAATAATAATTTTTTAATATAAAAATTTATTTAAATAATTAAATTTTTGAATATTAGCTATTAAGTAAAACAAGTGATAAATTATAATTTAACATGAAGAATGAAAGATACCAAAAGAATAGTTTTATAATTTTAATTAGATTTTATTTATTACACTATATTATTTGATATTTTAAAATTTTTATAATAAAATTATATTATATTAAACCTATTGAATATAATATGTAATTACAAATTGTAAGATTAATTAATTTTAAAGAGATAGCTAAAGAATTATAATTTGAAAATTTTCCATAGAACCATAGTCAAAATATTGTTATATAATATACAATTCGTGAATACTATTAAAGGTTATATGTTTAATTAATCATGAACTTGAACTCAAATAGCTTATATTACTTTCCAATTCAAATTACAGTTGAAAACTATAACAATTGAAGGTAAGATTAACATCTTTTCAGAATATTTAATTATTTAACAATAGTTGAATTCTGCTCAGTTTATAATTATAACTAAATAATTTCCATTTAATATTTTTTTTGATTTACTGTTTCTATTATATATAATAATTATTGCTAAATATTGAATTTTTAAAAGACTATTTCAGTATCTTGGGAGTGAAGATAAATTGGAGGTATATCAATATTATTATTTGGTGGTGTGTACAGTCGTAAGAGTTATATAAAATCTTTTGGGTTATTTTGATGAGCTTGGGAAGTGTTTGACTTGAGTTAGCGATGTTATGGATTGTAAATAGGCATAGAGTCAGTATTTATTGGTTACTGTTGGAAGAAACTGCTTTGGTTAAATGTTTAATAGCGACAAGAATAATAGGTATTCCAATACCTACGCATAATAGTAGACATGGATATATTACTGTCGGCCGCTCTTATTTAAATGTATTTTTAATTAATGTTGATTATGTTATTAGTATTTTATTTTAAATCTAATTATTAAAGTATATATTTTATTTTCCTCTTACAGTTTAATCATTATTACTATTTTCAACATATTGGATAATAAAAATTGGGAAAAAATAAATGAAAATTGAATAATTTTTAATAAATTAATGTTATAGATACAAAATAAAAATGATAGATTATAATAAATGGTTATTTTAACAAAGATATATATATATATATATATAATTAGTTTGAAAATTTAATAAATGATAAATAAACATTCTTGTTGATTCAAATTTTATATTTCAAAAACTTCAATTTTATGCTGAGTTATTCTCGGTTACATATTTCTAAATAGAATCTTGTATTTCTAAATACTAATAAATGGAATTTAGATTCGCTGCAATTTAAAATTAAATCAGAAAATAGAGGAAATAAAAATTCTGAAATAAATAATCATTAAATGACAATTAATAATTTTTCCAATTCAATTTATCAATTCTTTATACAAATTTAATTAAATCAATATAGAGTATTGGATTATCAATTGATTTATTTTATTCATAATTTAATGATTTAATATAAATTTTTTACAGCTTAAATATATATAAAGTTTTTTGAATTATAATAATAAATATCAATAATTGTTAATAATTTAATTAATCTTTATTTTTTAGGTTTACAAAGAAAAAATGACAAAATTTTTAATTTATGATATTTCAAATATTTTGCTAGCTTTGAAAAATTAATTTTATATAAAAAATATATATAAAAATTAATATTATCATTCTATATTTATATTAATTATAATTATTTTTATTTATTAAAATATTGTTAATATATGGATTCCCCTATCTTTATATTTTATCAGTTTGATTTAAATCAATATTATATTAAAGTATTT
>JNEM01012433.1:0-10804 GCA_000697335.1 Conidiobolus incongruus B7586
TTTATCTTTATAAATAATATATTATGATATTTATTTTTTATAATATAAAGTATTATTAATTAATATTTTTTATATTATAAAAAATATTTCTATTTATCCCTAGTCAAAAAATAATATCATGTAAAATATCAATTTTATAAGGAATGGTCTTTATATTAGATGATATTTTAATATAATATAAATTTTATATATGTATTTTTGAATTTATTTGATAAATTCAAAATATTTCAAGGTAATTATTGAATAATTAATTTGATATAATATTATTGATATTAAATTATTTATAAAACTATGAATATATATATTTTAAAAATATTTAATATAAAAATTTGATAGTTTTTTGGTTAATTAATAGTTAAAATTTCCAAAAAAAAATCTATTAATTATATTAATATCAAATGAATTTTCAATATATATTCAAAATAATAGGTAATTTAAAATTAATCTTTTAAATAAATATTATAATATATTTCTCTTTATTATATCAATAAATTTTTTTCTTAAGAAGAATATATATCTGTTTGGAATCTTATACAAGAAACATTAATATTTATTTTTTTATTTGAATATATTATAAAAGTAATTAAATTTCAACTATTATAAATAACTCTAAATATCATTTTAAATAATTAATGTTGTTAATTAATTATTTATTAGTATTGCAGCTTTATGAATTTGAATAAATTAATACTAGAACCTTAATTTCGGTAAACTAACTATATCATTTAGAATATTAATACATAGGTGGTTTGCTAGTACTATTATTTAGTAGGGTATAAACTGGTAGAGACACATTCAAGTCTTCTGGATTACTTTGGTAAATTCCAGAAGAATTTGATCGGTGTTGAAGTGACTCTGAGTTGTAAGCAGAGGCGGTATCGTCTGTTGATATTTGTTTATATCTTAAAATAATACTCAGTATAAACTCGATGATTATAACTGTAATTAATGCCACAAATATACCAATGACTACCTTAGTGGCTGAGGAAATAGAGTCATTATCGGATTGTAAAGATCTTCTATTTAAAAACATATTTAATAGAAAATGACTATTTAATTGAGTTTTTTGCAAAAAGAGTTGATGAGTTGTTATTTATATATACATTTTGATTTTAGTATTAGAGCATAATATCAAAATTTGAAAATAGTCAGATTATTACAGATTTTCAAGGTAACTGCAGCTCATTTTATGGAACAAAAAATATTATAATCATAATGTTCTAATTGATGATTTCATTATATATCCCAATTGAAATATAAAATATTTGGTTAATTATAATATAGTATAATTCAATTTTATTGAATATACAATGAATGTTACAAGTTGATACTTTCAATTTAGGTGACAAAAGTGATTGAAACTTCGATTTGTGGAATAAATTTTTATCCAGTTGCCATTTTTGAATCTTACTGTGTAATTGTATTAAATTCAAGTGCAATTCTAATTAACTATTCGGATATGTATAAATTGAGTTAAAAGTAATATAAAAAATTCTTAGAAAGTTTAGTATATAATGTATTGCAGCGCATATCTTGTTCATTCTATTATTTGATATTAATTTAGTATTTTCTCTTAATTTTGAATAAAATTAGGGTTCGTATAATATATTTCAATAATTTTTTCACTTATTTATCAAAAGATGAATAATCAAAATTATTAGTGTTTAATGTATTATGTATTTTAAGAAGGTTCATTTTTTATTATATGATAATATTTTTGGGAATATGATATAAATTTTATATATTTATCCAATATTAAAATAGATTGATTAGTAAGAATGTAATACATTGATCTTTTAAATCATGTAGTGCATATCAAATTCATTAATTTTGGTAATATCCTCTTTTGTCAAAACCTTAATCTATTTTTATTCTCCTCTGACAGTTATATATATAATTTTGAAATTAGAAATTTATATCTAATAGAGTTATTTATATATTATAAATAAAATATATTATAGGAGCATAATATTAAATTTTTATCTTTGTAAAAACTTTAATTCAATATTATATGTTATAATTATATTAATTAAATATATTGTTTTGTATGCCATTTTCAAAATTTGAAAAATTAAAATTAAAGATGATAGAAAAAAATTCCTCAATATTTGAAAATAAATTGGTTTTTATTAATCACATTATAGTATATTGACAAATATTTTCATAATACAAAACACTAAAAAATATAATAATAAAATTTGTGATTATTAATTATTTTAAATGTTGATTAATAACTATAAATGGAAACTTATTATTTAAACATGAGAATTTTTGATATTTTATATTTCCTATTTTTTCTCTCTAAAAAATATAATATGAATATTAAATACGAATAATATAATTAAAGCTTTTTATTATTAATTCAATCCAAAATACATTAGACTATGTATATTTATATAAATATAGAACCAAAAGAACTTAAATATTATACTAAATTTTTTAATCAATAAAATTGGTTATATTTGAATGGATTTCTCAAATTGAATATATTTTGATATATATTATAGTTTGAAATTAGTAAAGTTAAAATATAAATAATTATCATCATTTTATTTGTTTTAATATGTAATATATAATATAAATCTTTAAATAATACTTATAGTTGATTTTTTAAATTTAATTTATATTTTGTTATTGGATTATTTTGAAAAATATATAATGAATTAGAACAGTTTAATTATGATTCGACAGTTTTAAAATATCATAAAATAAATATGTTTATATTCAAAATTTTTCAAATATTAAAATATTCTATAACTAAATAAAAAATTTAATTAAAATTCAATTCAATTATCAAAGTATTTTTCAATATATAAGATATGATAATGAATTCATGTAATACTTTAAATAATATTTTACTCTCAATGTTCTTTAATCAAACAATTTAGTTACAAAAATATATCTTTGCCAAAAAAATAATTAATGCTAATATTAATATTTTCATTAATGGTTTTTTATTCAACTGACGGTATTTTTAATTTTAGATCAAATGAATTTTAGATATAAATGTCAAAACTTGGAACCATATTTCAAAATGATATAATAACAATATTATAGTGTAACCTTCATTGTTATAATCTAATAATTGACCTATAAAAATATACCATAAATCAACTAACTAGTTTGAAAAACGAGTTAATTAACAGATGTTTCATTTTTATTTTGAAAGTTTATCTCGACAGAACAGATATGTTTGAAAGTTAATTTTAGAATTATTTACAGGAAAAATTAATTCCTATTCAACTTGAGTTAGATATTCCAGTATCTTGAGAACAATAATAAGTGGGTGATTTGTCTGTACTATTATCAGTCCGGGTATACACTGATAAATGGTTCAATCAAATCTTCTGGATTCCTTTGATAAGTTTGGGAAGGGTTTGAGTGAAATTAGTGAGACTGTGGATCTTAAGGAAGTATATTATAAGTGATCATTGGATGATTACTCGAGGAACCTGTTTTAACTAATGGTTTAATAATTACCAATATGATAATTGAACCCAAGATAATTATATGTAATAAAAAAATACATATAATTATGATTACTGAATTTTTTTTAATTGATAACACTTCTAAAGAAATATTATCCAATGAATTATTAATATTTTTTATAGTCATTATACGAGGTATTTATATGTATTAACCTTTACTCTCGCAGCTTTCTTTAAAGCAGATTTCAATCATATTTTAGCATTAGAATTGTCGAAATTGGACTCATTTACTGAATTGACATTATTTAATATATAGTAAATATAAATGAATAGTATTTTTTTACATAAAGCTCAATTAATCATAGTTAGTGTGAATAAATTCAATATATCTCTTTGAAAATATATAATTCAGGCTTACTCTTTATGTTTTCAAGATAAATAGTTTTGTTATCATATACTACAATCATGTATTAATTGATTATCTATAAATATACTCCAAATTAGAAAAAAAAATTGAAAAAACTTTTCAAAGGATATATAAAAATTATTGATCCATTGTGCAATTTAAAATAATTATATAAATGTTATATAAGTAAATTTATAATCTTGCTAATATATTTGTAAATATATATGAGCCAATAATTAAATATTTTTAAACTAATCCTAAAGAATTTTGATTTTTATTGAAAAAATTTAAATTTTTGTAATATTTAAAATTTTGAATTTATTAATGTCAATATTAATATTTTCATTAATGAATATGAACTATATTATAATGCTTATATTGTTTGATATTGGCATGAGGATTAGGATTTAATTGGATTTTATATTAAATAATTTAAATTATTATTCTAGAGTAATTTAATACTAAGAAATTATTTTCCAATTTTTCATTGAAACTCTAATTCCAAAGATATAGCAATGTTTTTTAGGAATTAAAATAACTTTGGTTTTGATCTTTAAAATTTAATATATATAATGTCATTATTGTTCCATTAGTAAAATGTAATTTTTTATATTTATTATTAAATTTCAAATTTTATTATAATCTATTATCCTATAATTATTTTTTAAATATTTATGACAAATAAGAATTATATAAGATTAACAAATTTAATTAGTATTTTAATAGCAGATTACAAACTGATTTTTCATTCTAGATTCTAAAATTTTTTTCAAAAAAATATAAATAATACCATTTTTGTCATGATTATAAAAATATTAAAATCAATTAAAATTAAAAATAGCTTTTTTTATATTTAGTTGATTTAGTTCATTTTGAATTATAATACTTGAACCAATTCTATTATAAAAATTTGACATGATTTAAAGTATGATGCATTGATTTTTAATCACTAATATAATTTTTTATATAATTTAAATTATTTTTAATTAATTATATTATCAAGAATTTATAAGTTAGATTGAACCATTATCTATATATCTTAATAAAATATATAACCTTATATTATATATAAGATCTATTCTTAAAAAAATATTATTTTGGATATATGGCTATAGAATATAAGTGACATTCTATAAATAGTTGATCTGATTATATGTAAAAATGCTCAATTTCATTTGATTGGGTAAAATTTGGATTTGTATCAGAAATATATTTAATATCAAATTGTTTACTGCCAATATTCACTTATGTAATTAGTTAATGACAAATATTTTATTTTTCATAGCTATATAATTAAGTCATATTATGTTTCTGGACTATTTATAATTAAATTTCAAATTATATATTCAAAATGTTGTTTTTAACGCCTATCTTACTCGTATAATATCGCATATATATCTATTATAACTAATTAGATACTCTATGTAATTCAATAATTGTAGCACTATTTCCGATTTATTGGTTACCCAAACGTTTTTAAATTCACTTAATATATATCAATGATATATGTTGAAATAGATTTGTGTAAAATATAACGATATAAATGCAATTATACAATATCCACTTAATCAACAATATATTGATGAAGATATTCACAATACTTAACCTATCAGTTTCAATATAACTGATAGTATTTGAATATTTTTGTATTCAATTTTTGTCCAAAATTATGAAACTATATTATTTACCAGATTGAAAGATTATGTTGGATATTTATCAATTAGTATTTTTTGAGAAATATTTAATTTACCTTCCATTTTGTCGTAAACCTCTCTATCAATTGGATATTTAATTTCATTTAGAATTATTCTATTGGATATTATTGAAATTTTTATTCAAATAAAAATAAAAATAAAAAAAAACAAAAACTAATGTGATAAATTTATTTATCATTATTTGATGACTAATATTGATTCATTAATAATTATTAATATTCAATAATATTAATATAAATTCATAATACAATGTCAATGTTCATTTAGTCAATAAAAAGTTCAGGGTAAACCAATTCAGGTAATAAAATAACTTTGTGTGTTAAGAATTTTACATATTTTTCAATATCATCAAATAACTTATGATTATTTTTATACTCTTTATAATAATAGTCAAAATCCCTAAAAGTACTGGTTTAGGATAATCATGATTGAAACATTAGATAATCTAGATTGATTGAGGATATCAAAATTACCAATTTATTTTCAAAATTATGAAATTTGAAATTAAATGACGTGATCATCACCTTAATTTCAAATTTATCACAATCAATTTAAATACATACCAAGTACATCAGTTGAACTAAAATTCAATTATTTATTGTATTAATAATTAAATTGAAAATATACATTGATAAGAATGGGATCATTACCACCACCTAATGCTCAGAATGGTCCTTTAACGGTACGTCAATTGGTAGGGGATATCGCTTACAAATTTTCCGAAGCTCTATTTCACTATCCATTGATTCACAAGACTGAATTAGAGAATATTTATAATCGTAATGATTTAAATTTGGCAAGTAAGTTACCTATCGTTAAGGCTGTCGAAACCAGATCCGGGGCTGGATTGGTCGTGTACGGTACTTTGGAGAGTGATTTAAAAACCAGTGCAATTTTGAGTGCCAATACATTAGTTGAGTTTTTACCTAGTATTATTACTTTGTTTCATAGTGTTTACACTCCTTTGGTACTCCATGTAGCTTCCGACGTGTTGCTTGATGGTCAGATTAAGTCCGACTTTATTAAGGCTTTAGCTGCTAAAAATGCCAATTTTGGACATTTGATCTCCTCATCTCCACAAGAGACTTATGACTTTGCTATTATTGCTCATTTATTGTCTCAGTTAGCTAAGAAGCCCATTATTCATATATTTGACGGTGTGAACATTGCCAATGTCGTCGACATTACATTATTGCAATTGAACTCTCAAGAGTTAATTCTGTTGCAGAATCAGGTCAACAAATTGCAAGCCAATAATGACGACATTTCATTGGCTCATAGCACCAAATTGGTATTTGATCTATTTGGTAAAATCACTCAGAGATATTACGCTCCTTTGAAGTATTTCGGTACCAAGAGTCCCAAATCGATCGTTTTGTTACTTGGACCCTCTGATGCCACTTTGGAATTCGCCATTACCAAAAATAATGGTGACTTGGGCTTTGTTTCGGTAAAACAGTTTAGTCCTTTTCCCGTGCATTTGCTCAATGAGGTCATTCCTTCCACAGACAATTTGTCCAAGATTTTTGTGATTGATCAGAGAAATACTAATTTTAACCAAATTGGCACCCTTACCTCCCAATTACTCTCTTCGTTGACATTATCCAATCATTTCGACTGGATCTCTCTTGTCCAAACTATGTGGACTGAGGATGCATATACTCTTGACTGGAACCAACTTGTCAATTTGGGCGAGCTCATCACTCGCGACCACTTTGACCTTCACCAAACCTTGGACTTGAGTGACAAATCCATGGATACCAACCAAATCAACAGTACCAAAAAGATTCAAATTTTTAACACACATGAAACCTACTCACCATTCGCCCAGCAGTTCATCGAATTGGCTAGAGCTACCAATCTCAACGTCTTCCACCAAATTCGTCACGATCCTACCAAGTCCATTTATGTGTCTTTGTCCGATATTCAGTTAAGTTCTGTCAATGCCAAATTCGTTAACCAGAGACCCATCTTGACTATTTTGGAAGATGTAGAATTATTAAAGACTTTGAATTTGATCCAGAACGGCCAGTTACCCAGTCAAATTTTGGTACTGACGGATTTGAAGGGCGAAGACTTCAAAAATAAGCTTCCTCACTACCTTCTCGATGCTTTAGCCTCAAATCGTACCTCTATTTACACCTTTGATTTGGGAGCTGTAATCAATCAAGGTCATAATTATGGATTGGTCAGTTATTTGGCCATTACTAAATTGACATCTTATTCTCAGTTGACTGATCTTTTAGCTAAGCACAATGCTGACTCCAAGAAGACCAACGCCATTTTGGACCAAGTTGTCAAATTTGAAAACACTGAGCCTTTGGCAATTGATGATGGCGATACTACAATCCCCACATTCTTCGGCATTCCCAACTACAGTGACAAGATCATTGCTTTCAACCCTCGTAACTTCAATCCCGAGCACCATTTCATCCAAAAGTTCATCTTCCCGGAGGCTTTTGATACTAAGATTGTTCATCGTCCCGATCTTCACGACGCTCACCTGATCCAGGTATCCAAGTTCGAGCGTTTAACTCCCTTGGATTACGATCGTAACGTATTCCACTTGGAATTCGACACCTCTGAAGCGAATTTAACCTACGAAATCGGTGATGCTTTAGGTGTTTATGGCCACAATGACCCTAAATTAGTGGATCAATTCTTGAAGGACTATGGCATTAAGCCCGACACTTTAGTGAAACTCCCGAGCGATGATAGCAAGGAGGACATTCGTACTGCATTCCACATCTTCTCTCAATACTTGGATTTATTTGGAAGGCCCACTAAAAAATTCTACCATGGATTATCAGAATTCGCCACTGATGATAAAGAAGCTCAAATTTTAAGTAATTTGGCATCACCTCAAGGTGCTGCCGAGTTCAAGAGAAGAGTTGAAGATACTGTCACATATGCTGACATTTTGGAAGAATTCTCATCAGCTAGACCTAAAATTGACGATTTAGTCAAATTAATTCCAACGATTAAGCCCAGACATTACTCTATTTCCAGTAGTCAAAAACTCCATCCCAACAGTGTCCACCTCTTGGTTGTGGCTGTCGAGTGGAAGAATTCCAAAGGTCCAAGATTTGGCCAATGTACCCGCTATCTCAGCAATTTGAAGCCTGGCGATTGGGTCACTGTGAGCATTAAACCTTCAGTGATGAAATTGCCACCTCGTCACGACCAGCCCGTGATCATGGCTGGATTGGGTACAGGTATGGCACCTTTCAGAGCATTTGTGGAAGAACGTCACTATTACAAAACTCAAGGTATTGACGTCGGGCCCATGGCATTATATTTTGGATCCCGCAGTCGTAAATCTGAGTACCTCTACGGTCAGGAATTGGACCAATATCATTTGGATAATTTGATCACCCGCCTCGGACTCGCATTCAGTCGTGACCAACCTCAGAAGATTTATATTCAGCATAGAATGAACGAAGATTCCGAAATGTTGCAGAATTGGATGCTCGAAAAAGAAGCTCACTTTTACCTCTGTGGACCTACTTGGCCCGAGGCCGACGTGAGAGATGCTATGGTTAAGGCTTTCTCTCTTAATGGTAAAATGGCACCTAAGGAAGCGGCTAAATTGATTGCAGAGATGAAAGAGAATGACAGATATATATTGGAATTGTATTAATTTCTTAAAACTTGATAAATTTAATATTATATTTTGAATTTTGTAAGTTTAAATATAATTTGATTATATCTATTTACAAAACATATCTTTCCAATGTTGATAATATTTTTTTCTCATTAATAAAATTATTCAGTATATATATATATTTGTATTTATTTTTGATATATCGTTATTTAATTTAAAATTTGATTCAAATTATTGACAATCAAGTATAAATATTTTCAGTTTATTATTTGATTATATTTAAGCTTGTCAAAAGTTGATTAAATTTGATCACCCTTGTCCAAGTCCTGCATGTAGTCCAGAGAACCCAAGGCAATAAATCCCAACCTCAATCCTAGTAGTCTGGCTTGATTGGCATTTAGATATTAAAGAAGTTTTTTTTATAGTATTATAATTTTGTCCATTTTTGAATAATGTTAAGGATATATAAAAGTGTCATTAAATATGATATATATATATTTAAATATTTATCATTTGTAAATGATTTATTTAAAAATTATTTGCTATATCTTATTACTCTGTATTATAAATATTATTGTTTTATTAAAAGCTTTTTTTAAATTTGTGATAAAGGTATTATAATAATACTTTTGCCCTCTAGCATCTGATATAATTATTAATTTATCATTTCTTTATCTGTCTTAGAATTAAGAGATAAATTTGATTTTATATAATAAGTAATAAAATTAATTTTTATTATATTTGATTTACAAAGCTTTAATTTTTTGATTTGTTCAGCTATTTTTCTATTATAATGTTTTCTTCAATAAATTCTCTAAAAATTATTTAAAATTATATTTATAATAAGTATAAAATACTATTTTTATAAAAACTAGTTTTATTTAATAATATAATTTGAAATTAACCTATTATGAAAGTTTAATTTTAATATTATTGCCAGTATTTCAAAATTATTTAACACTTAAAAGTTTGATTATTATACTAAATTTACAATGATATTTAATTAAAAAATATATTTATTTTGGTTTTTATAAAAAATCTAATATTTCAAATTTTTTGTTTAGGGAGATTATTTTAACACAAAATTGTTAAAATTAATAAAATACTATGTTTTAATAAATAAAGTCAAAATCATTAATTTAAATTAAATCGGTTTATTTTTTATTATTGAATTCAAATTGTTTATACAAAAACCATAAAATAGTTATTTAAGAGATCAATTATTGGCTTAGTTTGAATATTAATATAGAAACTAAATAAAAATAAATTTTAAAAAATAAAAAAATTGATTAATTATTTATTAATCAAAATTAATTTATATTATGAAATTAAAATTTTATTATATTATTAATAATTATTAGCTATAATTTTATTCAGCTTCTAATTTCTAAAAAAAATTTTTTTATTATTAAAAACTATATTTATTATTTTTAAATTATTTTAATTTTTTTTAAATTTTTTATATTATATTTTTATTTTACCCGAAAAAAATATATTAAAATATATTATAGTTTATTAAGTATATCAAATATATAAACCTTTTTAATTGTTTATTTTTAATAAAAAATTTTAATTTTAATATTAATTATTTAATCATTATTATATAATATTAAGGAAATTATTAATAAAAAATAAAACCATTAATTGATAT